>CAXAMN010025806.1:1597341-1646393 GCA_963970005.1 Durusdinium trenchii | reverse complement strand
ACCTCGACCTACCTCGACCTACCTCGACCTACCTCGACCTACCTCGACCCCTGGACTCTTTCCTCCCCCGTCGGATCGCTCTTGCCGGTGCCCAAGGCGACTCCATTTGTCCAGCTGTGCGTGGCTCCACCGGATCGCCTCGCAGCAGGGTCGCACGCGCTACGCGGCTCGGATCGGAAGAGGGACACCCGGTGTCCGGGCGGAATGCTGGGAAGGAGACCCAGCACATGTTTGGAGGGAAGACATCCTGGTGATCTGTGATACTTCTGTGATCACCAAGACCTGGGAATGAGGTGATTTCCATTCCGAAATGGGGTGATCTGTGATTCCGGAATCTTTTCTCCAACCCTTCGATGACGGTCGTCTTCGGTCTCGGTTGAAGGGTCGGGTCGGGGTGTCCAAACATTCCAGCAGACAAAAATCATGCAGACCCAAAACCCATATGGGGGTTTGATGTTTTTCCCCAAGCAGTTGACTGTTTTTGACACACATTAGGTCCAAAAGAATCGTTTTGACCCTGTTTGGGGTCTAATGCTGGTGTTTTTCGGGTTCGCGCGCACCGAACGCTTGAAACGCGCTCGTGATTGGGGTGTACCGGACCCGGTCCGGAGTGCGTCCCTTGCGGACGCCAGGTGGACCCACGGACGGGGCTGGGTGTGTTCACGGCCACTGCCTTGAAGACCGGGGCGTGCTGCGGCCTTCATTGCCGGCATTGTCCGCATGGTCAGGGGCCAGGCAAGGACCAACGGCCAGACGATCAGAAAGCAGCGCATTCCGGGACGTTGTCAATTGTATTGACAGTAATTACTGCAGACTTCCTGGTTGAAACCATACTATATGTTGACTCCTGACCAATTGTGCTGAAATTGAAACTGCTGAAAAAAAAGACTTTTCCCCGGCCAGGCGGTCTGCTGACAGCCGAAGAGAAAATTACCATGCTGGATTGGTGACCAACTGGTGAATGGGCGAGTGAGAGCTCATTCAGCGACCGACGTCTCGTTGTGAGCCTTCTTTTGGATTTTGTCACTTCCCCTTTCGAAGGTAGAAACATTCTTTGGGTTGTGTATTCTGCCGCAAGGTCAGCAAGTGGAAAGCACTCCCCGTAGCATAGCTCGCTGTGGATGCAAAATTCGCATCTTGGCATAGCATTCTTGGAGGGGTCACTTGCAGAAGGGTTCCCCGCAATATAGTTCGCTGTGGATGCAAACATGCATCTTTGCAGCATCTTTGGAGGGGTTTTATTCAAATCCTCACATTTACCCATTTGGCAGATCCTAGAGGGGAGGCGATCGGAGATGGCCACCCATGCGAAGCTTTTTTCCGGCCTAAACGATATTCGGATCCTTTCCCTTTGGCGATGCATAGAAAAACAATTCTAAAATAATATATATAAATTATATAAAAACCAATATATATTTTGCATTATAATATTTATTACTTCATTAAATATAAAATTATAAATATTTTGTAATTGATATATAAATATATATATATTTATTTATTTATTTAGTTATTTTTAATTAGGAATAAATGTTTATTCGTTTTGGATGATAAATCGTAAATATATGGAAATGATTTATTTGTAAATTACGAAAGGTAGTCTTTTAGGGGATATTTTTAGTTTATTTTGCGAAGTAATTGTCGGGACGTCCGGGTTTAGTAATTGATCGTTTAATTTAGATTCGTATATATTTGAATATTTAAAATATATATAAATTAATATATATTTATGAAAGGGTGCTTCCGAGGAAATAAATTACTATGTCGAACATTGCATTTTTGTTTTTATTTTTTACGTTCTTTTTTCTTTTCGTTATTTTATTTTTCGTGTTTTTTTCTTCTTAAATATTAAATATTTAGATTCGTAATTGAAATAGACATATTTAAAAATATATTATAACAATTATATATATTTTTTTAAATTTATATTTATTTTAATATATAATATAATTAGGATTTAAATATTTTGATTTATATTTATTTATTATTATTTAATAATATATTTATAATCTATATTTTATTAAATATAAAATTATATATATATTATATATTATTAATTTTTATTAATTATATTAAATAAACCATATATTGAATATATTTTATTTATAAATTTCTTTATTTAAATATAAATTAGATATTGTTTTAATATTTTGAAATATAATATTTATTGGGGTAAAGGAAGGTAAATTAAATATAGTTGTTTTTTTTTCTTGGAATTAGGAATTAAGTAAATCGATTATTTTATTCTTAAAATTTATATTATTTTATATTTGATATAATTAAATAAAATCAAATATTTATAAAGATATAACTATAGATTATATTAAAATCTTAATTATATTTAATTTTCTTTTGTAATTATTTTAATTATTAATAAATATATATATTAATGAATTATACATAACGAAGGTAATGTTTTGCATTCTATAATATCAAGCCTATTTTTTGAATTTGAACGGCTTGCAGGCCCATCAATAGATAGTCCATGCCACGACAATTGAGGAACTTCTAATTGCCAAGAAGGGACGTCCCATTGGTGCAGATATCATTGCCACTCGCCTTCGTGCCACAATCACTGAGATTCCTTTCGAGCACCTTGGACGGAAAGCTATCGCTAGCCATCTTCGAAATGTTCATCAAATTGGTAAGCCCAGCTCGTTCCCTTTTCGCCCAAACATAGATATGTTTCGAGGACGTTTGAGCTGCATGCATTGTAAAGCTAGCTTCACCATGACATTTGCCCTTAAGAATCATTTTGACAGAGGTACATGCCCAGTCCTTTTGATGAACTGGGTCAGGGATGCACACTATGGTCCCAAGGTCGACAGTGTCCAGCCACCCACTCTGCCCAGCATTTCGATCCTGCTGCCGACTCAGGGAATGCATCAGACTTGGAGCTGCGGTCTCATGCTCGGCACCGATCGTCATTCGAGCATGACCTTGAGACATCAATTGCCTTCATCCGTTGATCGATATCTCCCATTCCCCCCTGAACGTCGATTGCTTTGGTACACCGATGTCATGAAATGGACGATTCACTTTCCGGAATTGCCTTAGGTTGCCTCCATTTGGGCACTGTGCCCTTCATTGTTCGCTGGATTGGGGAACAGCTCCCCGTGCACTGGGCCTGGAACTCAGACAGCCCTGGCACCTGGTGGGATCCGCACATGATCCACATGGACACTGACCCGCATGATCAAATCAGTTGGTATTGCACAGCCATCCTAGAATTCGAACACGCATTGGCTAGAGACTTTGTGCTGTCACCCGCCGCTGCAGAGCATGGACGACAATATGTCAATGGACGACATATCATTTGCAGATCTCCTGGATACATGCCAAGGCCATCTCAAGCGCCCCCGCACGGAGCCAGAGTCATCTCAGGGCAAGCAGCTGGGAAAGGCAGATCGAAACACCGATCCGACTCCTGAATCACCTCTTCGAAGTAGGAAGGGGATTCGGAGCTTTTGATGATGCTAGTCAAGCTGACCTTGCGCCAGGAAGACATGATCAATCAGATGGCCTTGGACAGAAGCTTCCTGCTGTTTCTGCAGGCCGGACGGGGTTCCATCCTGCCGGACATAATCCTGGCCGCCAAGGAGTGGCATCATCAACGACAGAATACGGGTGTCATCTGCTCCCTTCGCCAAGTCAATTTTCTCAAAGTGGTCGAGAATCTGATTCAGAGACTGACGAAGTTGAAGTACGACAGCCCGGACGATCCCTTGGTCGAAGCCCTTCGACAGAAAGGGATTCTGACAGCCGAGAACGCCTGGAACTACCTCTCCTGGGACAGTGCGGCAAAATGCCTTCGACCAACCAAGAAAGCACCGCTACCGCAGGAGAAGATTCAAGAGCTTACAATACAGCTCTCACAGCTGGCCAATCAGGGAGATCTGATCCAACGCTTCTCAGTTCTCAAACCCATGAACCGAGATCAGACCCCGGACGATTCACAAGTGACGATACCCTGGCGCCTCGACCTCAGCCTCCGGAGCGCAGCTTCGACCCAATTGTTCGAGCTGCTCAACACCTTGAGCGGAAACGGGATCTGCCAGCTGATCCTACTGCGCCTGAGGCCAACCGGCCTGCAAAGATCCCCGCTTGCTACCGCAATCGCCCACCGTGTGAAACGCTGATGCGCTAACTGCTTCGAACCAAGCTCTACAATTCATCCAATGCCTGCTACATCAATGCGGCATTGCTGGGGCAGCTTTGCACTCTGGCCTATGAGGATTTTGATCCTGAACTGTGGGGTCAGTGGAGGACACCTCTGCTTGAACTGCTCGACACCCCAGAAGGTGTGGATCTTTGTGCTTCAGCTCCTTTTCAACGCCTGTTGCAACCTTGGTTCAATGACCATGCACCCACTGACCAACAGGATGCAACAGAATTTTTGGGTTGGCTCCGAGGACAACACCTCCTTGGCCATGTTTCGGGACAGGAGTCCAATGGCTGGCAAACACGCCTGGCCCACTCCACTGAAGACCGAGGTGCACTCCTTGCACCCTTGCTCCTTCGTATGCCGGAAGAAAAGAGATGTGACCTGCAAGTTTTGATCAACATGTGGCATTGTCAGGAACCATACACGAATGCCTGCATCCATGCCATCCATGCATAGTATTGCAACTCGAAAGATTTCCTGCCCTTGCTTTGAAGCGAGACACACCCGTGGACTTCTCTCGTGCTGAGGTCCACGTACCGCTCTTCAACAATAGCATAGGTAGGGATGTCAGCTGGCTTCAATACCGAGTGGTGGCCATTGTGTGTCATTTTGGAGATGATCCTTAGTGCGGCCACCGCCAATGTCTTTTTCTCAGCTCAGGACGCTCTTGGCTGACTGATGATGGCAAGACGGCCACCAGGTGCCCGGTAGTTGATCCCATCCGTCGATCAGCCTATTTGTTCTGGCTGATTCCGCAAGATGATGTGAACTTGTGATGGCGGAGACCCATCGAGAATACGACCGTCGACCTGTCCGACTTGCTGGCTACGACCTTTTCCGAATGAGCCTTTTGCACCTTTTCGCATTCGCAAGCTTCGTGATTGTGGCTAGATGCTCTTGAAATACCCGCAGCTTAGTTGCTATGCTGCCCAACACGGGCCTGATCTCACTCAGGCTGGAAGTGAATGACGGAATATTTTAAATGTATATCTGCCTAAATTTTATAGTAATATGTACAAATTTTCAACTTCTTACCATCGTAGAAGATTCGGCATTTTATATAATTTCGATCGAAATGATATGTATCGCCAATTCGAATTACGTAAATTATTTAATTTTTATTTAAGGATAAATTCATTATTTTTTCCTACAACACATTAAAGATATCCCATTAAACTCTGTCGGTCATTGATTTCAATTTCGGATTGATCCTGAAGGTCACGATTGAATCAATTGAATTTCATGATTATGAATTTGTAGGTATTGATTGTAACTTCATTGGAGGTTGTTTGGTTATTATTTTCTATTAAATTTGATTTCATTTGTTCATCCAGACCTTGATTTTCACGATTATAATCAAATAAATCATATCCATTCGAAGGTATCAGAAAAGAAATGGGAGGATCACAATTTAAATCATAATTATTAATAGGATTTATATTTCCTAAATAATTGTAGAAGGTAGAATTTTGGGGGAGGCCGAGATTGCAAGGTTAATTGTATTGCGCGAACATCTTTTTTTTCATTGTAAATATCTTAATATTATTCTTTCTTGTCCAAATATTTTTAATATTTGAAATTTGAAAGGATCCATTTCCCTTCATACGAAATTCATGAATGCGAAGGCGATCAGGGAATACGTGGATAGAATCAAATCTGTTTAAATTGTCAATATATTATTTTTCGTTGCTAATCTAAATGGATTTTGACCTGGCAGGTCTTAAAATTATCTTGGCATATCAAGATATCTATAATTGTTTCTTATTTGTTCCCGAAATAATCCGAATTTAATTTTTTATCAATAGGCCGTATAGGGCCTTGATATCAATTATAATGCTGGGAGAAATAATATTAATAAATATATCCTCCTGTTCCAAAGGCAAATTTGGTCGTCATATCAATTTCCAAAAGGGAAATAGAAATATAAACAAAATCAACATATTCGGAGGCAACTTATGATTCTGCCGAGGCCCAACTCCGAGCCATTTGAGGGAGGCGCTATGATCATCAATCCAATTTATCCGATGGTAATTTCCCGAGCCATCATGATAATCAGATAGCCACCTTGGTCTTGCGACTGGCGAAGGAAACGTCGCTATAGCCCAAGAAGATTATGTCCTAAAGATTGGTAATATCCAATATCGAAATTCGATTTAATTATCCTTAATAATCTTTTGTCTGTTCCATAATATTCCTTGTCGTTTCCGTAATATTTCCGGACAATTGGAAAATTGCAGATTGAAATATAGATTAATATTATAATCCACCAAAGAATATGGTCGTTTCCTTGTCGGTGAGATTGGATTATGGTTTTTTTTTCTATGTTCTAGCAACAAGATTGATTTCATTTTTGAGGGTAGTACGATTAATACATATTCATATAATATTGTTTATTTTCAATTTTACATCTATAATATTCTAAATTTCCTGCTTCGAACCCTATATAAAAGATAAATAATTTCCAAAATAATATGAATATATAAATTACGTAAAATATCCATCAAATCATATTTTTGTAGAATAATACTTCATCATTTTCTCCTAATCATTCTAGATATCCAATATAGATTCGGTATCCTTAAAAAATCGCACCCATAATATATGTTCTAATCCATATATTTTATTCTATAACAAAACAATATTAATACTATTAATATCATGGTAAAAATCGTAATATTTACATATAAATTCATTCGCCATATCATTTTTTATTTAACTTATATCCTAAATTTTATAGTATAATTCCATAACTAAAATCTATATCCAAGCCTTATCTTCCTTTTATTCTCTATAATTAAATCTTATCCTCTTCTTAATCGCATCCCTAAATTTTAATTTCTATAATCCAATCTACTAAATAATAATATCATATATATAACAATATCAATGCCAACAAACATTTTTAACAAAATATATTATTTTTAAAATAAATATAAATTATATCAAGAAATTAAATTTTAACTAATATTTATTTAAACGAAATATTTTAATATTATGTAAAAACTATATTTATTATTACAATTCAACCTTCGAATTCATAAATCATCGCGTAATAAATAAATATAAATCATCAATTAATTACTTTAAAATACTTATATATCATAAATTTCATTAATAATTAAATAGTAATTTTCACGAAACCAACCCTCAAATAAATACTCCTACAACAACAAATAAAATCGAACATATTCAAAAAATAATACTTCTTATTAATTAAAATATCGAATTTTCTTTATCAACAAAATACATTCTATTCTCGAATTCAATCATCATCACAATAATTTATCGACATCAAATTATGCGAGTGGATCTTAATCAGCGAAGTTTGAAGCTATCACTGACGGTCCATAAGCGGCGTAGCGTCGGAACGGAAACCGCACCTTTTCTAGTCGCTTGATCCTTGAGCCAAAGTACATATGGTATATATATATATGTACAAGTTGCACTGTACGTGTCGCTGCACTTCCATTCGCACCCCCCATGTGAACGGCAACAATATGTTCCGATCACACACGAAAATTTAGGGATGTAAGTGCTACAAAAGAAATTGTATGATTCGCCGCGAGACTCATATGAGGCTCATACTACAAAACATGCTGGACTAAAGCGGACTTTTACATATAAAGTGTGCAACTATGGCTCAGAACCTATGAAAAAGAAATCGAATTGAACAAGTGAGACAGTCACGAGGCCTCGCTCAGTATCCACTCAAAAGAGCATCGCTTTGATGTAGATCAGAACTGGTGACTTCCACGTAGATGTCACATCGGCGACTGACTTCACACTTCTCAAAAGATGTAGGTTTTGATTTGGATACACTTACAGAACGGCAAGTCGGAGAGACAGTCGGTGATTGTCTTCCTTCTATTATGCTCATGGTATCAAACCAGATTGACGATTTGCAATGATACACTTACAGCGTTTCAGGTCAGATAGACATTCGGTGAATGACTTCCTCCCTGGTTTGCATGGTATCCTCATAGTCGTTCAAAGAAATCACCACTGGTGATAACCTCTCCATCCACGATGATCCCAGCTGCCCTGAGCATCCCACCGATCATCTTCTCCCTTCTTGGACTTTCCCTTGGACTTGCTCTTTCCCTTCCCCTTTTCAGAAGGTTGAGGTACTTCGCGACGTTCTTGCGTTAGCGCTGGCCTCCAAGATGTTCCAGATTGGCCTCCTCCTTTGGAATGTCCTCGGGATGACGAAGAAGTTGTACCTTCTGCTGCATGTGCGTTGGCGGCAAGATCTTCCTGCAAAGCTTGCTCGAACACATCGGTAGCACTGGATGGTGATTTATCAATTGGTCTGGCTTTTGGAGCAGCCTTCGCCTTGTTCTCCTCTGTTGAAGGTTTAGGCTCCTCACTTGGTGCTGACGACGGCTTGGCCTCGGTTCTGGGTGTAGATGCTGGCTTTGCCTCAGCTCTTGACGAAGATGCTGTTTTCGCTTCAGACTTAGTCGTTGACGTTGACTTAGCTGTTGCCTTGGCTGCCTGCTTCTTCTTGTCCTGAATCTCCTTGGCCCTATCTCCAAAGCCTAGACGATTGGTAAGAGCTTGAACATGCTTATGTTCTACCACGCTCATCCATCTCTCTGTATGTCCAACGTTGGGGTTTCTGGCCATTGACTCTATGACTTCCTGAGCTTGTGGGGGCAACCTAATCTCATGTTGATTGATGATCAACAGAATAGACTTCTCCCACTTGCTCTTCATTCTCGAGTACATGATGTCCAGAGGATCGATCACCTTGTGGTTGGGTGATGTAACGTCGGTTCTAAAATAAGAATATGTCCGACATCCATAAATTGCATGGATGCACTTCTGTACCAATTCAGTCATTGCGCTGGCTTTCTTCGCTTTCAACTCCTCAAGCTGGGCATCAGTCAAGTCGGTGGAGTGTTCGAAGTTACCATATTCCTCCTTGAAGGAGTTCGGAGTATGACCAAATGATAGGATCATGAGTGCTACCTTGCAAATGAATTGCTCTCCTCTGAATCGGTGCCAGGCCTCCTCAGTTGTGATCTTGTTGTCGTTAGCAAAGATTAACATCATATCATCTGATGGATCCAATGGTCTCCCATCGTCATCGATTTCAGTGGAATCTCCTGTACCGAACTTGCTTATCGCATCCAGACGCTTCCTTTTCCAATTTGCTATGAAGTCGGTAAGGCTGGTGCAATAGTAGCTCTTGTACATCAGGGAGATCATGCTCAGCACACATTTGACCACATACCTATCCATCAAACCCGATGCATTCACGGAGACGTCCTGACAGTAGGCTCTCTCTTGATGCGCATAGATTCGAGGTTCCGGTACTCGACAATAGATGGGGAGATCTTCGTTGTCTCTTCCTTCTTCGGGATTGAACTCGGTCGCTCCATGCTGTGCATAGTATCCCGGTTCATCACGATCTGTCGGTCGATTCGCCTCCGGATGTAAGTCGTCGGTGACGTCTTCATCCTCGGGCTCACCATCTTGACGTTTCTTCCCCTCATATTGTTGTGTGCTCCTCTGGATCTCGATGATCACGTTTCGTTCGTCTTCATCTTCTAGCTCAGAATCACGACCGTAGTCGATCTCGTCCTCATTGAAAGATGGGGTCTCGACATTGTCACTCTTGAGGTTTTCTGCACCATCAGACGGTTTGGAAGGATCTAGATTGTCCATGTCCTCGTCGTCGTCAGCTGCTTCAATTTGAGCGATGTCTTCTTCCCAAGCCTTTCTGATCTCGTCCATAGTGGCCTGGTCCAAAGTATCTTGAAGAACATCTTCAGGCTCCTTCTCTTCCTTCTTTTCCTCTTCATCGTCGGTCACAAGATCAACGGGTGAATCGGAAATGACAGTGTTACGAATACCACACGAGAGTAGCCTGCCTTGACAAGATAGGCACACGGACAAAGATGAAGAAGTCAAATGCATACATGATGGACACAAAATATTGCCATCCACGTTGCGATACCCTTCACATGTTCTGGAGATGATTTCGTCCCAGGTCTCCTCACTGATGGAATCCTCGACCAGCTCTCCATTGTCATCGAATTTCACTTCATCGATAAGGGACACGAGCTTTTGGACGTTGTCATCTGTCGCCGAGGCTGACTTCGTCGGCTCTCTCGAGGATGGTATGCTTCTGAGCAACCCAAAGCCCATGACGTGCCGCTAGAACAACTTGTTCTCCAGTGCTTCCCAGCAGGAGTCTCCTCCATGCCTGAACGTGGTCGTCCCAATACCAAGCACCTCGTACACATCTCCATGGAACTTCTCTAAAAACAACAGTGTATGAATTCTCCGAAATTCTCCCCCCAGGCTTCCTCAAAATCATGATTGGAACATAAAGGCAAACGGGCATTCCCACTCTTGGCCATCTTGATCTCAGAATCTTTGATGATCGATCATCCCACGGCGCAAAGTGGTTGAAGAAAACACTACCTCTATATCCATCCGTTCCACCAGGGACAATTCCTAGTTTCATGATTGACTCAATATTGGAAAGCGATGTCATGTGAAAGCTTCCTCCAAGCTGCATTGCCACATTCTCGGGAATGAGATGTGAAGTCCACACAGGATATATTGACACATCCTCTTCAAGAATAGTCTCTCTTCCAGAATTGTGAGAGGCAACAGCTCGAATTGCACAAGGAACGATCCAACGTTCATGCTTCAGAAATGACGGTGCATCTGTGCTGTAATACATGAGGTTTGCCCAGTATTGCCTTTCCTCTTCGATTGAGACATCCTCCTTTGAGATACGAATGGCGGCAATCTGATAGCGCACTCTGTTCTGCAACTTCTTTGCATGCCACATCGCCTTGCATAAATATTGGTATCGCTCTGTCTTGGTATCTTGCTCACGTTGAGTGCCTGAGATAGTACTGATATTGACACCATCGTTGAAGACATGATCATATTCCAGGATCTCATCGATGTTCACCCATCCACCCTCATTGCACTTCGGGGACACATGAGGTTTTCGACCGCGGTGCGATTGAATCCCATTATGCTTTCCCACTCCATGCCTGAGTAGTCTATTGAGTCTATGGCTAATCTCGTTGACCCACTGACTCTCCTCGCTGAACTTGTCGATGCGAGTTGCTGGGTTCATCTTTGGTGGATCCGTGAAAGATGCATCTCTCTTCGGTCCATTCCAGTACTCCACATAGAATGTAACTCCATACTGTGGAATTATCTCGATGTTTCCTCTATCGCAAGCCACCTCAATCTGCCGATATCCAACCTTTTGAAATTGTTGTGGGTCAGGAGCAAGGTCCTTCACTTTGGGCATCTTTATTCCGAGTGCTGCAGCCTCCTGAATAAGTGCATCAAGTTCCCTCTTTCCATCGGGACCTGATCTATCAACCCTGTGATTTGCGACCCTGTATTCTCCTCCTTCTTTGTCATCGGCAATGTCAAAGAGGTCGACGGGCTCTTTGAATCTGGTGACGAAACTGGCATTCCCAAAGGCCTTCTTGGTTGCCTCGACCGCTTTCGCGTATTCCTCTTTTGCAGAGTCTGACGAATGTGGTCTACCTTTGGCTCTCGGAGAGTAAGGTGGTACCTTACTTCCTAGTTCCGGCTCTTCTTCGGGAAGTTCAATATCTTCATCATCCACATCCATGTAGTCCTCGTCTTCGACGTCTTTGGATGACTTTGCTTTCCTCTTTCGGCTTTCAACATCACGTCGGATGATAGCCTTGTCGTCCTCGGTGAAGCACCTGCGCATAGTGTCCTCCATGTAAGAAAATGAGTTCATCAACTCGTTCTTCTTCTCAGTGTCGGGACAAATAGCCAGGTGATGTTGGTCTGAACCACAACAATAGCACACCATTTGGCTCTCTGCGCGTGCTCTGACCCTTCTGAGGTTGTCATAGGCGGATTTCCAGCTGGAAGCGGTTGCCGTACCTTGCCCACTGCGTTTGGCAGCTCTTTTCCGTTCCTCTGTATCTGGATTCGATGTCGGGTAGTTTGACCATGTTTTCGTCGGAGATACTGAACGACCTTCCCCTTCCTTGTAGTCTTGCGGATCAAGCTCAGGCGTAGGTGGTTCAGGCTCCTCGACTCCTGGAGTGGTACTCGCAGGGTCGGCTTCGCCATCCTTCATCTCTACATCAGGCTCTTCCGTAGACGTTCTTTTGGGCTCTGGGGCTATGGCCAGTCGTACCATTCTCCTGAACTCTGGTCTGGTAGCATACCTGGACATGACGGCATCGATACAGGCCCGTTCGTCAGCTGTAACATGGAGTCCTGAAGGTTTGTTCCTCTTGGTGTTGTCATTGATTGATTTTCGGCTCGCTGCATAGAAGTGAAGAAAAGACATTTCTATACCTCTTCTGCATTCATTGATCTGAGCCCAATCCTCGAACAGCGTGTCTTTGAAGATGCCGGCCAGTTCGAGAACACCAGTCCAAAACTCCATGATATCACCCGCAAGCTCAGAATTTGTAACAGTTCTATATTCATTCAACGAGAAGACGTCCTGGTACTCCTTGCGCGTGAAGAAATATTGAATGTAGTCGTGGTATGCCACATTCCCATAGTCCATATACGCTCGGAAGCCATAGTCTTCACTGTTTGGATCATAGTCTCGGTGGATGAGAAGAGTGGATCCCTTCCCTTGGGTACAGTACTGTTCCACAAGTTCCGACGGGGCTCTGATTCCACCATGATGCGAAATAGCCTTCAATGCTCCTTGAATCCAAGGCGGATTCTTCCTGGATAGCATCATCGCACCCTCGACCATGAATTCACGGAGATTCTGCGCTGGATACAAACGGTTCCATTCAGCATTCTTCTCCCAAAGGACTCTAGCTCTCACTGCAATTTCCCAAATGCTTTCTCTTTCTTGTTGAATCGTGGGAGTGCCGCTCTGAACACACCAGGAGTTGAAGTTGCAATTCACACAACGGCTTCTATTGTCTTTGTGTGTGTTCCAATCCTCGGATGCATCATATTTGTTGCAATCTTTACAAAGATATGGTGCGGCATCTGCAGTGGCTTTGCAATTCTCTACTTTCCGATTTCCCGTCATCCAATATTCCATCCTGTCCTCCTCAGGCTCCGGATCTTTCAGAACGAATCTGATGTCCCTCCATTCGGTACCTTGACTGAAGCTCCCACCAACAGTATGCTTCGTGCTGGTCTTCTTCGGTTGCCCATCGCTTGCCGACATAGCAACGTTCAAGTACCTGTCGAAGTTGTCCTGAGAAATTGGGACCTGGATCTCGTCCTCTGCCATGTTATTCAAAGCACTGACATGAACTTTATTCATTGAACACAATAGGATGACCCTCTCTCTCGTGAGTTGTTTCTCCATCACAGCCCAAATCTTGTTCTTATCGCCGCCTGTGATATAGTTCGCACTGGGAGCACCTGCAACTGAGTACATAGCTTTCCAGGCACGTGACGATTTGGTGGCCAAGGCACCACTTCGTCTCACTTGGTCTACAATGTCGGTGACAATGTGACTGTGATCATATCTTGTTGGCCCGAAGAACTTTGAATCTGGCTGGATGTTCACTAATACTGGAGTAGTCAGGAGCTGTCCGATCGAATGGACCTTCTCAGCCAACTTCCTTGAGAACTCTTTGAATGTCGCCTCGGTCAACCTCAGTGTGCTGCCGTTCGGAAACATACAATGAAGACACAGCCAGATGTGGACGGTTGTACCGTCCCCCTGATCTTCTCCATGTTCTTCCAAGAAAACGACTACTCTACCAAGAGTATCCAGGATGTCTTGATGCCTTTCTCCCTGAACTTGGAATACATGGCAATTTTCGAATGCCATCTCAGTTCGGATACCGTACTGCATCGTCGTGATTTTCCTTGACGAACTTGCTCTAGTCGCATAGTCAAGGTCTGTCACAAGAATGGTATGTCCGGTACCGACTCCTCTAATCTGGCCACTCAAATGATCAACATCCATGACTCCTGTATCCCCGTCAATCATCACCTTGTCCTTCTCCTCGGTGTGGCATCCAACTTTGGATGAAAGGGACTTGATGTGATATGCGGCCTTCTCTGGTACATCGATCAACTTCAAGATAAGTACCATGGCCCTTGCTGAGGGATACTGAAAACAACTTGTTAGATCGAACTCTTCAACCATTTCAACATAGAGCTTTGTCCAAAAACCGTCGCTCTCGTTCACCTTTGTCCTCAAATGAGAATCTGTGAGAGGTTGAAGCCCCATTGATGAACTCGATCTATAATTTCCACCCAAAGTCACCCCGACATAATACGTGAGCCTTCTCACATACTGTCTCCAATCTCTTCCTGGCTCGGCTGTACGAGGACCAGCAAACGGAGCTATAGCATAAGCAGTGGTACTGCTTCGATAGGTCCAGAGATTGAATATGATGGGTTTGCCAAGGTAGTCCATACCGTTGCACCTGATAGTCGTCACACCTTCAGGAGGAAGCGTGACAAACCATTCTTTTGGCTGTGCAGGCTGTTTCGGCTTCGGCATGGGTTTGCACTTCGGCGGAGCTTTCGGTGGAGGTCGTGGAACATCATACGCTCCATGAGGTACATCGGATGACCAAGGATCCCATTGTTCATTGTTCCTTTCCCAAGGTGGCCTAGGACCTGAACTAGATGAAGTGTAAGGACCGCCCGGTGGTACCGAACTTCCTTTTCTTCCAAAAGTCTGGGTATAGTCATCACGATTCTTTGGTGCTCCACTTTGATCTCTTGCCCTTCTTGCTTCCTCCCTCATCTGTTTGGTGATTTCATCCTGACTAAGCCCTCTATTCCTGGCATGATGGATCCGAAATTGACACAACCATTGAGGTTCCACCGCACTGAAATCTTTCAGATTGGGTGGTCCGATTGAGGGATTCTCGAAGGTTAAGTAGATCTTCTCCTTTGGCTTGCCCAAGGTCTCCAGATCTGGTTCTTTATCCAGGTTGGCTTCGGATAAATGGAGCTCTGCAATGTACTGATTCAAGATACTGATCGATGTGTCCCTTGCGAGAAGATCTCGATGGACTCCTAGTTCAGCACCAAGAACATTGTAACCTGCTGTCCACACATCCGGTTTCACCTCTGGAAACCATTCTTTCAAATGCTGGAATGCAGCGAGCATCTGCGCATTCGCTTCAGGTCTGAGGGAAATGGCAGATTGCTCAATGACATGCCTATGAATGCATTGATACAACGCTTGGATGCACTGGAAATTGTTGATTGCGGCACATCTTTCCAAGGTTCCTCCCGATTGCCCTTTTGCAATGATCTGAATGAGGTCAGTCAAAGATGTGAGATCTTCGGGATGATTCTTGTTGTGAAACCTCAATGCAAATCCCAATGACGCACCCGCCAAGCTGATGTATCTGCAGCTGCGTTCCCAATGTTCGCCGGTCATTGCCACGTAGTTGCTGCTACGACCTTCAATGGGTATCCTGTGATGCAGATCATTCATGGAATCATAGAAGTACCCGTCCCTCGTGATGTCTAGAAGTGAATCTTTTGACATCGCAGTGGAATTGATACCTTTCATGCCTCGTTTGGCGACCTTCTCATTCAGGTCTTCCAACATCCCTTTGACTGGTGCATCTTGGTTGAAGGGTTCCGGCATGAATAAAGCCATGAGATTGTCTGCAAATAATTCCAACCTGTCCCAAACATCATTGGATGCAAACGCCTCATAGGGAAAGTGATCCGGATTAGGAGGAGGTGGCGGCTTAAGAGGTATGTGTTCTGGTCGTACCTGTCGCTCCTGATTCTTGGCGATGCCGATCACCCTCTTTATTCCAGCAAAGAATACCCTTGTTACCTCATTGCCGTCGTCCGTCGCTGGGTCATACTTGCTGAGCAACACTCTGAGGGTTTTCACGAGGCGCTCTTGGATGGCTCCACCCTTGGCTTCAACGGCACAATAACAAGCGCTGATAGAGTAGATGGGTGGTACCCCTCTCTCCATCCACTTCTCTGCCAGTTGCAGGGCTTGTCCTGGGTCCATGTCTTCGACGAACCGTCTAGGAACAAGTGTAGGACTCTCCCCTCGTCTGCTATCCAATATCTGGAGGTGTTCTTTCAGCTTCTTGGCTGAGGCCATGTTCCTCCCTGTGGTCCCATAAACAGTAGAACGGAACATGTTGACTACACAATCTCCACGATGTAGGGATGTTGTCAATCTCCAGGAATGGCTCACGAATGCTAATGGGTTCCCCCTTTGTGGTAGGGTTGCCGGTGACAGCCCACCAGTGATTGGATGGAACTCAGCGAACTTCTTCTTGGCAAATTGCTGGATCACGCCGGCACCAAAGTGACTAGCTTGGTTGATCTCAAAATCTTGCTCAAGATGGTTGTGAAAGGTAATGACACTGGCACATGAATCATGAGTGTCATGGTTGTTTTCACACGTGAATTTCTTCTTCTTAGAATCGTGAACCGACTGAATGATCTTGTCAAATCTTTTATTGATATTGACTTCTGAACATGGGTTACCGTTTGACATGGAAGGATGCGGCGACCGCGACCAATCGTAAAGCACAGGAGCACGGCTGGCCACATGCTGCTTCTTCCACAATGATAATGCACGTTTGTTCAAAGTCTCTATCATATGCTGTGCAATTCTAAGAGTATACAATTGAGTTACTCTCGTTTCTCTTCCGGCACAAGGTGCATGCTGATGTTTATGATCACACTTCTTCATCAAACTTTGAAACTGCACCCCCCACGACACAATCCTCCACGGCTTCTTAATGGGTGTATTCCTATGACCATAATGAGTTGCAAGGCCATACATACATCCGTCGAAGTCATGTACGTGTGATTCCGTGCCTTCTATCAGAGTTGTCATTCTATCATCCCTCCAATACTCGCAACCTCTAGGTAGCTCAGTAAGCGCACATGCTCCTATTGCGAATACATGGTCAAGTGCATTGGCAAAGCAATTCCACAATGACCAGTACAACTCTTGATGTTTCTCAATCTGCATTTCGGCCTTTATACTTACAGTCCTATTCAAGCGATTCCATGCAGAACCACCAGTGCAAGGACCCGCAAAGAAGACACAATCAAGACTGGACCGGACACATGCTTTCACTTTATTGATGCCATAAGCAGAGCAGGCATCGTCGTCCTCTGTGATTGTCACGATGTTCATGAACTGCTTCTTCAAACAAGTCTGGAGAAAGGTAAACCAATTCTGTTCTTCAGCACACATGAGGACTAAACATGGGACATTTCTTTCGAGCTCTTGTAGCATGATGCATCTATCAAAGATATCTTGAGGACCCTTGACATCTTGCTGATGGAGTTCGAACTGATATTTGTGTGTCCGTCCTGATCTCCTTTGTAAGACCAAATGCAACACGGGTTTTCTTCCCGGAGGTGTGTCACTTGCAACATATTTTGCCGTTTGTGCAATGAACATGTGCTCATGGGCAATGGTGTTCATCCCCCACGTTTGTATGCCTGTTGCAATCGCCGTGACATCGCCCTTTTGCTTATTGTTGCTGTTGTCCGTCGTTTCATGTTGTGGGCTGTTTCCGTGACCGTTGGAAACGATCAGGAATGTTGTATTTCCTATCCATGGATCGTCCTTACCTACGGAATTACCCTTGAAACGCCAGGAATCAACTTTTGTGTCCTTACCGCTCTTGTAGTACTTCTCAGTCCTACGATAATCAGACAAATTCGACAGCCGGACAGGACAGTGTGAGTCCTCACTAGGGACAAACTCTTGTGTTCTCGGCACATTATGCACTCGGGTGAGTGTGTCGCCATCGCGTCGCCATTCATCTCGGTAATTTTTATTTGTTTTTGGGTTTTTTCCCTTCGAATCCAGGCGCACAAAATGGTCTTGCACCGCACCGAAAGCGCGAATTGATGCACCGTCCTGCCCCCCACTCCCCCCAATGAACAAGACGTAGAAGCGTGTTGATCACACGAAGGGTGGCAGGATGACAATTGTTGAGAGGAACCTCTTGTGACTGGAGCAAAGCGGTATCAGTCGACAAGGAGGCAATAGAAAACTGTAGCACAGCGTCAGGAGTCCAAGGAACATTGGCAAGGCCAGGAACGGAGATTGAGATAAGCATGCGCCCGCCTCTGGAGATGAGGATGCCTTGGAGGCATGATACAGGAAGCATGCACGTTCGACCCAATGATCAAAGCGCAAAGCTTGCTGCAGTGGCGTAGCTTCTCGTTCCACACAATTCCAGGAACCATTAACAAGGACCCATGTACTCCGACACGTGTCTGACGGTATGTAGCGACCCGGTGGGAAGCGACGATAATAGACTGGGACTTTGACGACATAGATGCAATCTCCATTGGGGAGATCCTGGACACCTTCTTTTCCTGTCATTCCTTTTACAAAGACTGCACGAGGCAAGACCGGAGTCTGAGTGTACGGGAAATTAGGAATGTCGTCCGTCTTAGTCTGAAAGATTTGATGATCGATTTTCTTATGATCGACTGATGGAGAGACCATGTCAGCCAACTCTTTGGAGCTCAAATCCTCTGGATCAAGAAGGTTGATCAACATACAAGCCCGGCGCCACGCAAGTGGAGTCCGAAAGGCCTTTGTATGAATATCAGCACACATCTTGTGGGAGATCTCGTAGAGCAGCACGAAATGGTCCTGTTGAAAATGTTCATGCAATGAGACAATGGATATCCCATGAGTGCGTTCAAGATGACGCATGGTGGGATTCTTCCCGGTTCTGGCAACTCCAATCATACCTTGATTGTCATCATGGAACAATATTTCAGGAGCTTTGCCTGAGAGCGTTTGCCATAGGCCGATGGAGGGTATCCCAAAATTGCGGAGAGTGGAATCTGCCGCGACTATTTCTGCTTCAGGTGTTGAATGGCTGATACATCCTTGACGCTTGCTCCCCCCAGCAATGGGAAATCGTGTATGCTTACCTTGTACGTGCATGTGAGAGCCCGACGTGGAACGAAGGGTCTCACCGCAACCAGCAAAATCAGCATCAGCGAAGATTCCGACTGAGAGAGTTGCGATCGGATCGCCAACCCATCCAATCATGCGCTTGTCTAGAGTACTGTTGACATAGCACATGAGATGATGCAAACGAGCATCATCATTGCTGGTCCATTTATTCACATTCCTGGCCAGCATGTTGATTGATCTCAGTAGATCGAATCGAGCAATTCTGGCAGCATACAACAACTTCATGAGTATACTCGCTGCGTGTGGCGCCAAGGAACCACGGTTTCCATCGTCCGGAGTGACGTCAGATTCGGACTTGGAATGCAACTTACCAGAATATTTGGGGTCAAAGGTGTTAGCACACCATGGACACGTAACGGCCTCTTTCCCTGGAGCGGGTGCTCGTGCAGGATGAGATTTGGTTTCTTCTGGGACGCTTGGTGTCGTGACCTTCTTCAATTTTGTATCATGACCGACAATGTCTAAATACTTCTCGACGGACAGTTTCAACAATCCTTCCATGTTGTATGAGACGGTGTTGACTACTGTTCCATCGTGGAGTTTAGACTCTCCTCGTGTGAGCATGCAGCCGAGATAAAGTCCAAGATCAGTCTCGGGCTCAATCCTGAGTTTCGTTCGTAGCATAGACCATCCTTTGGTCATGTTCTCGGTTGGTCCGGCAAGTTTCAGGTCGTCCACATATATAACGAGAAGAAGTTTCAGGCCTTCATGAAAGTACATTGATGGCCATTCATCACCAATTGGCTTGAAGCCAAGTTGGCGTACCTGCGTATCGCAGTGCTTCTCCCACATTGTACCTGCGTCCGGATGTCCATACAAGGCTTTGAGGAGGCGTACCACTGGTCGATGATACTTTGATACATCAACATCATCTGGCCACGCGTCTGACGGTAACTCGACCCAACAGGGCGGTCCCGTAAGAGAAGCCTGAATGTATGCCTGAATTGCATCAGCGAGCTTGACCGAATGTCCGGGAACACATCCATAGAAATCTGCCCATCTAGAAGATTCAAAGGATGCTGGTGAATTGCCCAAGTCCTGAAAGAAAGCTGCTTCCCAATTCTGATTCTTCACTTTGTTTCCTAGCAATACCCCTCTTCCCTTAAATTTTCGTCTCTCATCACTCATTGGCAACTGGTAGTTCTTTTCCACAATGATGCCATGGACCCTTGCAAAATGCACGACCTGTTTCAGAGTGAGCGCTTCTTGTTTTACGTCGTAATACTCCCGAATCACAGAGAAGTCGAACACTCCTTGCTCATGAAGTCCCAACCATTCTTTTCTCATTGAGGCTTTGGCCTTGGGATTCTTCAGCATTTCTGTTCGACTAACAGGTCTGGAGACTGCTGCATTGAACAGGTTCCGATAAGCACTCATCGGGTTCGTTGCGTCGGCATATGTGTATCTCTCTCGATGCTTGGAGATCGAGTTGATGCAGGGCATTGACGGAAATGACAAGTGATGATCTTTCAAGTTCTTTGTAAAATCTTCGGTTGTGCATCTATTGGATTCCGTTGGCATTGCATATGCTACTGCCATATCATTGAGGATTTCCCCACTGTTGACATCGATGATGTTGAGTGGATCCCAAGTAGCACGTGGGCCGAACCCATTCTCCACACTCGTCCATTCCTCCCACTCGACTAAGTAATCGTCGTCGCTTGGGAGTTCTGTGGAAAGTGTAGATGCCGAAGATGGACTATAGCCCCCCATGTCATCGTCATCAGTGATCAGTGTCCGATCTTTCTTCAGATCGATGGAGATGTTGGGCGATACGTCCTTAGGATCATCATCCTTGTCCTCCTTCTTTTTCTTCTTCCTTTTGTCCTTGCTGGATCCTGCACCTTTACTCTCTCTCTCTCTCTCATCTTTTCTTTCTCGAGGGCTTCTTTCTTCTCAGCGATAGCTCTATCAGATAGAGACAATGCTTTCCATTCTTCTGGAGTATATTTTGATCTTGGTCTCGGTGATGACTTGAAGAACCTTCTTCCGTCTGATCCAACCTTATATGGATTCCCTTTTCTGTCCAATTTCACGGTTTCACCATCATCATTCAAGTAGATGATACCATCACTTGCTTTTCCCATGGACATGTGATCCATTGAGGGATCTCCAACTGGCGGGTGATCTTCCCTGCCGGTCGAAGGTGGTACCTTCGCCTTGGCAGGTTTGGACAATATTTTGGAGTGACCGCCATCAGGTTTTGGATCATCATCATCACCGGGATCATCTCGTTCTTCATCATCTGCTTCATGATCTCCAATGGCGTCTTCGTCGTCCTCATCCCTAATCTCCCTTTCCGCAAGCTCCTCAAAATCCATACCGGGCTCAGTTGGTTCGTAATCTCCATAGTCAATCATTTGACTAGGATCTCCGACTTCTGGCTCTCCATCTCTCCTGTCACGGATCTTCATGCCTTCCAACGTGTTGTTGATCTTCTCGTATCCTTCCTTCAACGGGAATTCGATGGGAGCGAGGAATACCAGGGTCTCTGTGAGCTGTGGTGTGAGTAGCTTTCTGATAGGGCGATTGGCATCAAATGCAAGGCTTTGATGTGCAAAAGTTTCAAGACTCCACACTCTGTATTGTCTCGACCAGTTCATCCCGGGCTTGATCTCATATCCGGCGAAAATACCTGGGATTCCCTTGGGATCAAACTTGTGCTTCTGCTCAATCCTTCCTTGACTGCTCGGCATGAAGAAGACCTTTGCACCAAAGGGAATCTTCTCTCCATGGAACTCTTTTCCATGTAGCTTGTACCAAGGGCTCACTCCATCCTCTCCTTCCTCAATGTTCAAAAGATGGCTGACGCATTCTACTGCATAGCTCCAGAAACATGGTGGTAACCCCGCTTCCAAGAGACAAATTGCGGTTGTCATCATAATGAACTGATTGTTCCTCTCCGCCAGAGAATTGTTCTGAGGATGATTCGGTAGAGAGTGATCGAATGGGATCTTCAGCTGCTTCATAGCCGTCTCAAACTCTGGGGCTTTGTCGGCATAAGCAATATTGATCTTCTTCAATCCTTTGAAGTGGTTTATTGCGTTGACCACGTCCTTGGTAAACTTCTCTTTCGACGGATAGGCCCATATGACGCCTGTGTACCTGTCACGAATGACGAAGATCTCTCGATCAGTACTGATCCCTTGATCAAGGATGTTCCTCGTATCGACAAAATCAAAGGTAACCAGATCTCCAAAAGCTTTGAGCTTTCTCTTGAACGCTCCTCGATGCGTCTTGAAGTGTTTCATCTTTGCTCTGATGCATGACTCACAATAGGGATTCTTGTAACGATGTGTGAGTAGATGCTCAATTTTCCTGGCATCTGCTTTCAGAGTTCCTCTTCTCACCATTCTACTTGCACCGTCAACAACATCCACCTCGATGTCATCTGCATCATCATCGTCAGCTTCTGGTTCACTGTCTCCGGCGACATCTGATCCTACCTCATCTTCTTCTCCAGGAGATGCCTTGAACTTCTTATTCCTCTTTCGCCTTTTGACTTTTGGAGGCTCAATCACAGGAAGGTCGTCATTATCACACATGATTCCTTGAGGATCCACATCACAGTTGATGAAATTCGATTGGTAATCAGCTTCATCCTCTCCTAGGGTGAACCTTGCGATCATCTCCGCCCTTGTATCGTCGGTGGGAGTACAGAAGTCACTGCCCTTGACAATATATGGGATGTTTCCCTCTACTTCTAACATAATTTTCTTGTAGTTCGGGGAAACCATGTACGGGTTGCCGCAGGCTGGCCATATGAATATGTATCCTTCCTCCATGCATTTCTTTCCAACAGACAGTACTGAAGGAGACTCATCTAGGACGAATGGGGAGTAGGTAGAGTCAAATTCGTCGAAATGAATGTCGGCGACTCCCTTTGTGGATGTCACTCCATTTGCAGTATAGAATGACATTGATTGGTCGCTTTCTCTCACTTCCAGACCTAATTTCTTGGCTCTGCCTTTCGATATCAAATCATATCCACATCCTGTGTCCATGATGAACTTCGTTCTTGACCCTTTGGCTGGAATAGACAATGTCTTTGTGTCTGCATGATCTTTCTTTCCCTCGCATACATGAGGAATGATCTTATGATGGAAAACTAGGCCGTCATCTTCGTCAAAAGACATAGTGACCGATAGATCACCCTTTGGTCCAACTGGTATTCGGACCCTCTTGATCTCAGTGTAGGGGACCATCAATATGCCTCTCGCCTCTGCGACCTTTTCTTCAAATCTGATTTGTTCTTTCCTCGTGTAGCAGGTGAGCTCTTTCTCATCGTATCGCTTGATGTCCGGACGTAGAGGTTTCGTTTCTACTACCTTCCATTTGTCCCTGACTGAGTAGATCGCTTCGTTCAACATGATCTCACAAGTCTCTTCATCAAAGGATACTTTTGCACCTCCTTCTCTTGCTTTGGCGGATGCAGCAATCCCTTCATCTTCGGATTCGTCCATGAAGAGTTCACCGCCAATGGCTGGGGCTCCAGGCTTCGCCTTAGGCTTCGGTTTGGGTTTTGCCTTGGGCTTTGACCTATCGTCTCCTGAGTCAGCTGGTGCAGATATCCCTTTCTTAGGAGAGGCTTTTGGGTCATGGTAGAATTTGCAATCCTTCCCTTTGTCACAAGTTCCTCGAATCCACATCCAACATACTGGCTTGTCATTCTTTCCGACAGAAGGTCCTCTGGATGGTGATCTGGGTTTCTTGTGACTGAATGGGCAGTCTTTCCCCATAGTGCAGTTACCTTTCACGAAGAATTTGCATGGTATCTTCTTCTTGTCTGCACTCGGACTTCGGCTGCGATCCTTTCCATCACCTTTACCTCTCCCCTTTCCCCTTTTGTTCTTGTCTTCAGGATGCTTCTTGGGATTGGGTTTCGGCTTCACTGCAGCAACGTCTTCTGAGACAACTTGTTCTTGTTGCCCTTTTGGTTTCTTCTTCGGATCAGCTGGTGCAGCTTTCAATTTTGGAGCAGGTCCGCCTGGTTTGAGATTCTGAAAGATATTGGCCACATTCTTCACTGCCTTCTCCTTTTCCAGGATCATCCTGTCTTCAGTTTGCCGTTCGATGTGCCTTCTGATCATATCACGTAGATGTTTGTATGTCTTCTTGGCATCATCGTCGTTCATGCTATTGTAGGCGCTGATGTCGTATGCCATGAGGTTTGAGTTCCTGATCTTTCTCCATAGGAGATCCCGAAGAGTTTCGTCACTCGGGACGTCAACGGGCTTCATTCCTGCCAGAATCTCATCCCAAGTGTGAAAGAACAACGATAAGTTCTTATCTCCTTGATATTCTAGTTGGTAGAGGTGCATTGAAGTATATAGGACTTCCACATTTGACGTTGTCTTGAAATTCATAAGGATCAGGGCTAGGACCTCTCTTCCCTTTATGAGACTTGATGTTCTCCCTTTTGCATTGATCCTCGTCCTCAACTTCATAGCTACACCTGAACCATCATCTTTCGCATCCATGACGACCTTGGTAAGAGCTAGGCCGAGTTTGGCATCGATTGAATGGAATCTTTGATCTCCTGAGTCGACAAACTTGTCCGGATCAGGATCGTCCATGGCTTCTTTGATCCAATCGATCCAGGGCTCTTGATCTGAATCATTGGCCGCAATGATGATCGATTGAATGAGATTTGCCTTCCATAGTCCAAGATCATTGATCCTGGGCCATGACGGAACGTTTATCTTTGATTCTTCCTTCCTCGATACTTTCATGATTGTAGAGGTTGCCGGTGCAAGATGGGATGAAGAGGATGCTTCTGTTTCTGAAATCTTGTCCCTCAATGATTTGTTCGCCTCGGATAGCTCAATTGATTTCTCTCTTTCCTCGGCGTACTCATTGTGGGTTTCTGCATACCATTCATACATCTCGTCTCGGCTCTCTGTCATTTCATTGTACCCGTCCTTGTAGTATTTCGCCTCCTCTTTTGCGTTCCGAATCTCATCTTCCTCGGACGCGTGGGTTGGTAACCCGCGGTCTCTGGAACTAGGACGCTTGCTGTACCGAGAGACTATGGGTGCCATTCGTGCTTCTGCTTTTAATTTCGCATTTTCCATAATGACATTCTTTGTCTCCTTCTGGCTTTCCAATAGTGCATTCTCCAGTTCTCTGATCTTCTGTTGAATTTCAGCACCATCATCGCCGAACATAGGAGCTCTCATCATATTCTCTCTTTTCAGCTGTGCGTTGGCTTCGGATAGAGCGAGGTTGACGTCTTTCAATTGTTGTCGTTCACGGATGGAACTTTCTAGGACTTCGTTGTTGAATATTTCTCCTTTTGCGATAACCTCCTTTGCGATGTTTGCTTCGTATTCATGGTGGCTCGCCTTCTTTTCTGCCATTTCTCTAGCAAAGACTTCAGTCTGGCATACAAACATCTCCATCTTCATGCCCACTTCCATCTCTCCTATCTCCGATCTCGCGTTGAGTTCAGCTCCACGTGCCATAGCTAGTCGACCTCTTAGATGATCAATAACCATAGCTTCCTGATTGCTCTGATCTTGAGATGAGTGAACACTGTGTTGAAGACGTCTTTCCCTGACCTCACTGTTCCATTGTTCTTCTCTCTGGTGTTGGATCACCTCGTGCATGTTGACATTCTCATCCTGTAGCGCAATCATTCTAGCTTATATCTAGTCAGCTATTCCGACGAAGGCTGTGTTCTCATCCTGAATGGCTTTTGATCTTCTATTGATCGCCAATGAAGATTCATTCTGTTCTTGGATGTATCCAATTGCTGCTTGAAGCTCTTGGGACATTCTGTCCTTCGTTGCTTTCACAGATTCAAGCTCTAAATGTTCTTAATGAGTTCCTTGTACAAGTTCTTAATATCTCATGTAGATATGTTCAGCTGTCGATTCCGCCAAGCGTAGCTTATGTTCGAGCTCTTCAATTCTTATTGTCGCCCCTTCATCCTCCTGTGTCATTTCCTGTAGATGTTCTTGCATCTTCCTGTTGTAATCAGACATTTGCCTAAACTCCACTTCAGCCTCGTAATGTAGTCGTAAGTATCCGGCTTAGATGCAATCATATTCTTCATGAAGAAAATTGTATGCGTTTCTCGCCGATCTCAATTCTTCACCCAGCTGAATCTCTCTTCTTTGCTCTTTTGTTCCTCTATCATCGTTACGTCTCTTCTCTATACTCCTTCTTAGGGACCTCGCGGTAGACGTTATAGGCGATGTAGATCTTACTATAGCTCTCATCGATCTTCTTGGTCCTACGGGTTCAAGATCGGTCAGATTCCGAGCTGGTGGCACGAATCTTTCCGAGATTTGTGATCCAATAGGCATAATAATAACGTCAACATTTGCTAATGAATCAGTACCCATTGTAGAGTCTAATGACGAAATGGTGTTCGGGCCACCAGGAGCAGCGAATGAATAGGGTTCGCTTCCATTTCCTCCTAAGCTTGACATTACAGGTTTCTATAATGACTAGTTTTGTTCTTGGTCTCGTGGAGCTCGTACGACTAATAACCTACGAGTGGATCTTAATCAACGAAGTTTGAGGCTATCACTAACGATCCATAAGCGGCGTAGCGTCGGAACGGAAACCGCACCTTTTCTAGTTTAATCCTTAAGCCAAAGTACATATGGTATATATATATATGTACAAGTTGCACTATACGTGTCGCTACACTTCCATTCACAAATTATATTTAAAACCATTCATAATAATCATAATATACAAAATCTCCCGGACCACGATATACATAATAGCCACTAAACCACGACTATCATTAATATAAATATACATAAAATTGGTTTTATTAAATATTCATATAATTATAATAATATTAAACATAAAATTATAGATTTTTTTTTCCCAAATATATCCTTAAAAAAAATCAATCAAAATCAACCGATTTTTCCTACCACAATTAAAAAATCAAATTTACCCGAAAATATTTAGAAACAAACCATAATCCTTCTTAATATTTTGCTAACGACCCAATAATCCAAAATTATATATAAATATCATATTAATATACTATTTTTATTTCCATATCTAAATTTTCGTTAAATCCGAAATTAATAATTAAACTAAATTGCCTTATCAATTCTTACGTTTTTACATTAGTTCCCTATATTATATATTTGTATATAATTATATATATATATATTTTTTTTTAAAACTATTTTATTCCATTATAATATCAGATATCTAAATCTATAAATAAAAATAATAGAATATTATTAGTGTAATAAAAAAACCATATCTATATATTTATATTTCATGATTAAATATATAATTCCTTATAATTTCGATATATTAAGGATGTGAAAAATAACAATTTATATATGGGCATTCAAGGCGGTGAAATAACATAATTTTGATTAATTTTGTCAAAGGGAAAGGGCGAAACAAAGCAAGCAACGCAATTGTCGAATTGTAAGGAACTAAGCAAAACCACACCAATGTTTGGGCCTAGTCGGCTTAATTCTTCATTGACCCAATATAAACATCCAAGCTATTTTGCTGGACACACCGATCAGTGTCAATGTGACTTAATTTGCAAATATTTGTGGTCGTTATGCACATCTGAAGGCTTTGGCGCCGTTTTGTCTTACATTAACGAATGGAGGCATTGAGAAGCTTGGTCGACAGAGGGAAGGCTTCGGCAAGTCGCATGCTCCAGGAGTTCCGAAGGGGTCGGGTTTTAATGAGTAGAGAACGAGAACCGCTATCCTCTCCGGCGCCATTGCGTTCCAACTTCGGGATTAGAGCAACCAAATGGATTGAGTGAGTCGTCTGGGCACCCGCCTGGCCATTATTCAGTCTTTCTTCGTCGGTAAATTGTGAGGTCGTCCTTGCAACCAGGCCTCGGCAAGTGGTTCTCCGGTTGGCGCGTTCAGGCCACCCTGCCTTTATCATCCTTTTTTCGCCCTACCTGAGCCCCGCTGCCCACTGGAGTGGGCCCACTTACCAGTGCGACCCGAAGACTGAAAACACCCGGCCCCATCCAGAAGGTCCAAGCAGCCAGGAGGGGATTCGGTAGCGCTGAAGCAGGTCCCAATCGTCTTGGATGGCGTCCAGAAGGCTTTGGCCGGGCCAAGGGCCTTGAGAGAGAGAGAGGTTGAACAAATTGCCAGTGCAATTCACATCAACTTGGGAAATTTTTGTTGAACATAGGATCTCCCAATTGCCTCACGGCGGCCTTCCAAGATCCCCTCCCGAAGCGGCAGTCGAAGAACCCCCCACCTTTGATGGTTTT
This sequence comes from Durusdinium trenchii, assembly GCA_963970005.1. NCBI lineage: Eukaryota > Dinophyceae > Suessiales > Symbiodiniaceae > Durusdinium > Durusdinium trenchii. Next base: position 1,618,073 of record CAXAMN010025806.1, on the reverse strand, counting down.
CGTATGTTTTCGTTCTCTTACCAGTGCACGAGCAAACTCATCATGAAAGAGAACGTTTGTTTTTAGGTCATCATCAACAAAGAAGAATAGCAGTGCCGCCCTTCTTGCCACAAGGAATGCAGCACCCTTGATGCTACATGACTTGCGGGTTCTGTTGCTTGGTGGCTTTTTGGTCTTTTGAACTGAGGCATGGCTCGTTTTGCCCTTTGCAGCACGTATCCCGGTGAACAAGGATGAACGAGGTGTGGTATTCACATGGCAAAATGGCTTACTATGCGTTGAGATGAACAAAAAACTTGGACCCCAATGACATCGCAGGTATTCCACAGGAAGGACGTCAGTACGGTCGATTTTCGGGATGCGATGGTTCTGTCGATTCGGCCAACCCACAATCTCCATGTTTCTGCCATCTACATTCATTGGGGTTTCTGCCATCTACCATCCATCTACATCCATCAACATCAGGATGTTCATGGATGTTCCGAACCCCGATGAACCCTAGTGATTCTCTCAGGGCCGCCGCCCACTCCAAAAGGATTCAACAGCCTTTTTCAGAGGTGTGCCACCTCCTTCCCCAAATCACTTGCCCTCTTTCCTCGGCTCCAACGAGACCCCGAGTGAACACCTCGGACAACCCGACAAAGTGACGACACGTGGTCCATCTGCACTACATCCCCGAAAGATTCACATGGAACCTGAAAATGGGCCTTTGGAAGACGATTTGCCTCTACAACTCGGTTTTCAGGTTCTATGTGGTGGTTGCGACGCCCAGCGGCCATCATCGTCATCGAGCGCCTCGGGTCAAAGGAAGGCTTGGTCGCACAGGAATCATATATATCAAACGGTTGGCCCCCCTGCGAGCTACCCTAGAAGTTGGATACCTAATGCAAAACTTAGTCCACGATTTGGATAGGCGATGCTCAATCACAGGGATAGCAGGTTCTCCCATACATAAACATATCTATGTGGTCACAACTTCCAATATCTAAAGTTTGGGAGCTTCGATGCATTATTCTCACTGCTACTCCTATTGTCAATCTTTCTCTATCTCCTGACTATAGAGGTTAGCCATCTCTTCATGTTTAGTGGGGAAATCAGTCCTCCAAAAAGATCTTAACGGTTATCCACCGAATAGGTAGGTCTCCGAATCGTTTGTACGCCGGCCCTTTTCGTGCTGTTGGCATCCCCCATCCATCACGATTCTCCACCCGGTCCGGTCAATTCTCCACCCGGTCCAGTCAATTTGTGGCCTCCAATGACACATGCTTCCAAGCAGCGCGCTCGCCCAAATAGATCAAAAACTCCCCATGCCACACTCGAAGAAGATCTAAGCCTCAAGGAACCCCTGTTGGGGCCACACATATTTTCACAGAGGTGAGTCAAACAGACGTGATTTTCTTGTACTCTCCCTGAAACCATCATGGAAGTGGAAAATGGCCCCTAGACCAGACCATTTTCCTAAGCAGGGAACGGTCTACTTCCATGTTACAGCGAACAATTTTAGTCACATCAGTTTTGGTTTCGATCGTGAAACTGCATGCTGTACATCCCATGAGGGACCTGATCCAAAAAACGTCAAGGTCTCTTCGATTTCTGATTCGGACGCTGCTCCGCAGCTCGCGGAGGCGCAAGCGGCGCAGCTCTCCGGGGCCCCAGCCGACACTCTCCGGGCTGTGAGGTGGCCAGCTTAACAGGAGCGCCCAGCTGACGAGGATGGTGCGATTGGAATCTCTGTCTCTCTCAAACTGGTCATGGTGAGGAACTGGTCATGGTGAGGATTTCGATGGATTTCGGAAGCGGCTTCCCAAGTCGTCCAATTCATGGGATCCCTTGGAACAGAAGAAGCACGCTCATTCAGTCGTGACCCCATGTTCGACGTTTAAGCGGTCGTTCACACGACATGTCTATCTCGCTGTCCAAGCTTCCAAGATTTCCGCGGCTCGGTTTGGAGCCCCAAATGCTTGCGTCGCCACAACAAGAAATAGGCGAGAGGGAACAGGGCAGGGGCGATTTGAGCCAGGTCAATTGTAAACGCACACATGCATATGGCCGACCAACATGTACACATGCATATTGAGACTGTAACACGCAAAATGTACTGGCAGCGGCATGGGCATATATGTGCTGCTATACCAGCGTCATGAATCATATAGAGCCCATGAAAAAAGCTGACTGGGTTTTGGGACCCTCCGTCACCACGCGCTGCGCCGCCTGGTGAGATCTCCATCGATGGGTTCTGCCAAGGCTCTCCTGCAGGGCGGACGCATGAAAAGGGCTTAGCTGAAAAGGTCCCCGGTCGCTGGTCTTCGATCATGGATTGACTTGAATGAGCTAATTGTGCCATCCAGTGCTCGGCCCTGCCCTGCCCGAAGGCTTGAGCCGTTGTGGTTGTGGTTGGGATTGAGTTACGTTACCCAAAATGGAATCAGCCACCTGCCAGCAGTTATGCTCCCTCCAATCCAACATCATCCACGATTTGCTGCTTAGTTTTGCAAAGGGCAGGGGCCAAATCCATCATCATTCGGAGATATTCGGAGTATCTGCAAAGATCTGCCCCCACTGTGCATGGACAAATTTGGGCATCCCTAAGAATGCTAATTCGCCTTCCATGACTTCACGTGCTTTCAACCAAAAGGTGGATAAAGACGACATGGATTGAAATGGACCATGTTGTGCACCACAATGTTGCATCTACTTCTTCAAGCCTTTTGCACCTTCTTTTTGGACCCCCCCGGTGCTTCTTTCGCTTCGGGGCGGCTCTTTCGCCGCCCCAGATCTGCGCGCCCTCGCATCCAAAAAGCCAGCGTTGTTACAACGCGGTCGCGTCTCCTCGAATCCGTCACCAACTTCACCCCACTCCAAGCAACCGATTTCGCCTGGGCTTTTGAGATTGACGGAGTCCTTTCTGGACCTCCCTGGAGCCGAAAAATCCCTCGGATTCGTTGGATGGGGCGCGCCGCATCCGCCCCGGCGGCCGCGATCGTCTGTCGGGGGTGAACGGCACACCGCCGTAAACCACCCTAAGGAGTTGGGAAACCCTGTCCTCTTTTTAAAAAGACTCGCTTATGAGCCCACAATAGCCAGAATAGCCCGCATAGTTCATGGGCCATCACCTTTAAGCTTTGTCAATATTTGTCTGACCTGGACTTATATACCTTGTGGAAAGCACAGCACGGTGTTCGTTACCCCCACCATTCTCTGCCTGTCTTGAGGCCCCTGCTCTAGGGAATTCGGAATGTGGGACACCCATGGATACCGATGAACACTTTGTCCAGTCATAAAACATCTTAAAACAACCTCGGAAAGGTCCAGGCCAGGCGAGGTGGTGCGCGACAAACACGAAACTGGTCTCCTACCGCCCTGGTGATCATTCGTGCGAAATAGGCACCTCATAGGAATCCAAAGCAATGACATGCAGCCCGCCAGCCACCTGCTTGAGGATGGCGAGGCTTGGGAACCACCCCACATAGATCTTCCCAGAGTCACACGTGTTGACTTACCTGGTGTCGGTCTTTCACTCGCTACATGGTGAACTGGTCGCGTGAACACCGGACGACCCATCCCCGATGGGGAGACTGGGTGACTCGCTGCTCGAGTCAAGCAGGTGGACCTGTTTCCAAAAGGAGAAAGGGGGTTGGACAACCCTGTGTCCCTTGAAATGCACGGCACTGGCAGAAGGTTGTCACTGGTTCTTCTCATCTTCATCACTTCCCGGCCAGATCTTCAAGGGGTTTTTGCGGTCCTCCATTCAAAGGCCCCCAGCCGGTGTGCATGCCGTTTTCTGCCATCGCGCGCAGCGAAAAAACCTTCCACACCGTGCCTCCCACAGCATGGCTTGCCACCTCAGGCTTTCAAGACCCACCAATGGGGCCTCGGTTTTGGGAGACCAACTGCCTGAGGTTTGGGTCCCTGAAATGCCCTGAATGGTTTGTGGACATTCACCGCGCATAAGATAGGCTGTAATAGAAACCTAATATGGGCCGTTCAACCCCTCCGTGCAGTTTCAGCTCGAAGATCCAAACTTCAGAAACCTGAGATCCGTGAGGGCTGGGCGAGTTACAAACGAGTGCGCTCATACTTTCTTTGTTTCCGAGATGAGTCAGTCACCGAGTCTAGGTCGGTCGAAGATGGTGGCGTCGGTTTCTTGTCACATTTCAGAGGAACAAATCAACAGAGCTGAAGAGTCATGGAATAGTTTCACCTTCAATGACCTGGAAACACAGCCAAAAAAACATACAATGCTTGTCCATTGCACACCGAATTTGAAGAGGACCTGTGAGTACACTTGCTGGTGCTGAAGCACGGGTGAATGAGTGAAGTGTTGAGAACATTTTTCTGTACCAAAAACATTTTAGTAGTGTCTAAAGTCTGAAAAAGTGTCCTTTTTGGCACTGATCTCATTGTCAAATAACATTTGTTTTGTAAAGCATTTGTTGGTCTTGCCTAGTTTTTTTAACAGAAAAATCACTTTGGACCAAAACTGTTGAACGTTAGGTTGAAATGTCAGGGGTGATGCTGAAATAGCGTCATCAAACCCTGGTGCTGTGATAGCGCCATGGGTCAGGCTCAGAAAATGTTTAAGCCATAATGCATAAGAAGACACGCCATACGAGTGAATGCGTGAAGAACATTTGTTGAGAACATTTTTCTGTACCAAAGCCGGGGGGGATTCTATAGTTGTGTCTAAAGTCTCTCTTGTTTTGTTTCTTGGTGGCACTGATTTTGTGTGGCACTGAAACTGAACTTATTGGAATACCGCAGACCTGATTCAGGGTGATTGTCGACATAGTTGCAAAAATAATCGACTGCCCTTCAGTCTGCACTTTGATCCAGGTGGTTGACGTGTCTTTGCCCATGAACATCTCTGGAGTTTCGCCGTAAGCGACCAAAAGCATCTCTGGTCCAACATGTTTAGCCAACTTCATCCTACTGTGCTACTTTCCCTCCATATCCCTGCTATCAACCTGCTCTCATCTAGGCCAAGCCCAGCCCAGTCTCGGTTGTCCATGTTTTTCCTCGCCCAGGTGCCCGCTGCCGGCCAGGGGATCCACCACCCCCTTCACCCCCAGCTCCTTCAGCACCTTCGCTGCCTCAGCCCACGAACGAGTCACCGATCAACGCGCTCCGTGCCGAACGAACGAACGACTTGGAAGGGTTTGGAACCACCCACGGGGCCGCTTCGGGTCTGGTGACTTGGGGACACCGGCGAAGTGGCGACTTGGCGCCATTCCATGTCGAACGGGCGAAACGGTCCCGAAGCATCATGGCGGCACCATCGGAAGATGTGACGCCACGATTGGCACCTGTGCCGAGAGGGTCCTGATCGGCCATGTCCCGATGGGTCCTGGAATGGCCATTTTCGGAATACATCTGAATACCAGGTAGTGCCATCCAGTTCCATGATTCTTCAGGAGTGACTCCACCCAGTTTCCACCGCGATGGTCCTCGGATTTTCTGATTAACTCGTCCAACCCTGAAGGCTCAGGCTCCCCCCATTGGGCCACGCCTCTTGGGCCACCTCTTCGGTCAAAAGGCCCCAAGAGAAGAGGCTGCAAATGTAGTACCTCACCGGTGGCTCCCATTCGGCCGGTCCGTGACACTGGGAGCAAGGTCGGTCCCGTGAGGGGTCTCTCAGTGCTGAGGTGATGAGGTGAGCGACCCCCCCAGAGGTGCTCAACAGCATCTGCCCGGAGATGTCCGAGGTCTACACATGATGCCCACCTTCCAAACAAGCCGTGGAGATTCTGGCCGACTGAAGCGAGACCCAACACAGGCAAAGACCAGGCTCCGTTTGCGATGTCCAAGGAAAGCCCTAGATGGAAAGACATGGGGGGTGTTGTTTACCATCCATCCCGCTTGAGTCGTCTTGCCAGAGCACTTGCATAAAGATTCTTAAAGCAAACCCTTATCATAACATATTTAGTAATTATGCAATTTACAGTATATTGATATTTATTGTGGGGAATGAGGATCCAAGAGAATGCTGCCCAAATGCTCCTTTTGGGGAAGTGACGACTTGTAGGCTCAGAGACTTGAACAAAACACCTTCGAAAACCATGCCGACGGTGTGCCTGAATCGGAGCAACAGTGGAGCCCAGGAAGCGGTCGTGCGCAGGGGCTTTTGCCCCAAAACCTCAGCGAGCGTGAACGCGGCCAGTTCATGTGTTCCCTTGCTTTCGCTTGCAGGATGCACTTCTGGATCTTGTAGTTCCTGTCCTCTGAACACCTGATTTCTTCATGCAAAACATGACCCCGACAAAAAGTCGTGTGTCAAAGTCTGCTGCCCGGAGTCATCCCAGATCCAACGATGCCGTCTTTTGAAACCTTGGAATTTGCATTCCCTGCCAGTCAATGTCCGCCCCACCAGCCCTGATCCGGCCCTCAAACATACTCATTCAGCTCATTCCCGATGCAACGATCTCTGCCTACCAGGACAGGTATGATAGGTTTGGTCACTCTGGAGATCCTGTCAGGTGACAATTGGGAGTCCTGCCAGGTGACCATTTTCGTAAAGCTTCCAGGTAAAGCTTTCCCCCTTCACCGCCATCTGACGAGTACTTTCAAGCTCGGGACTCCTCGCGAGACCACATCTAAAGCCAGGGCGAAGTCATGGTACGCCTGCCTCGAGAGAGGCTGATGGAAACACTCATGTGTGACGACATGTGGGCTCTGAAGAGGCTGACAATGGAGACCTTGACCGCCACGCAGCACGTGCAGCTGAAGTGAAGTGTTCTCTCATCTCGAATCTCCGACACGACACGTTGGATCTTCTCTCCAATTCTTGTTTCATGGGCTTCGTCCTTGCTAGTAGCTTCTTGTTCCTTGCGATGGCCTCCACCTAGTAGCGTCCGACGTCTCCAAAAAGGAGACTTGAGTGTGTCACCAACATTTCACCCGGCGTCTTTTGCGGTGCTCTTGTGGCCTCACTGCTGGAAGCTGGGCCTCCACCTGCCCCGTGAGTCCCCCGAATGACGCTGCCAGGTGGACTCATCCACCGGAAACAAAGATCGTAGGGGAAATTCTTGGAATTCTCGTCAGCTTGCCGCTCGTGCAACGTCATGAAACACATCAAATCAATATCTTTAATTTATCTTTAAATCAGATTCTCAAAAATCCTATCAACATGACATGAGTTGGAAGCCCCAACTCATGAACCCTGAAATGTCCCAGAAGCGCTTGGACTGACCATGGACCATAGGGGAGCCACAAAGGGTTTTCAAACCCAAGCCGCTTAGCCCGTGCATGGTTGATTGGTCATCACTTCTGGGCAATCAAACCCGCAGATGTGTCCGCAAACCACTGTTTTCCGCAAACATCAGCGCTTGAACGAAGCTTCGTTAGGCATCTTTTGGCCCACACATTCAGGTAGATTGAGTGAACACCCCCAGCATACCCCACCAGGGGATGTCCCTGGCCACCTCGGCTGCGACCGTCACCGGCTCGCCCCATGGTGCGCCAGCGGTTCGATGTGCCTCATCCTTCTTCAGCTGATCCACCAGGTCAACCAACTCCTAGACGTGCAGTCGCAGGTGCCTCCGAAAAGTGGGCCAAAGGCGGCCAAAGGGCTTTTGGTGCAAACATCCTGTGGGGATACTGTACCAGGCCAAGTAGACAAACAAAGCCTCAAAAGCACTCTTCCTCCAAACCCAATCATGCTGAACCTGAGGTCACAATATGTCACAATACTCCATGTTTGATATGTTTTGATAGCACATATTGCATCTTTCACCCAGCAGATTGAAATCATGGACCAATCATCCAGTCTTCCAACCCCCAAGCTTTTGCAAGCTCCTTGACACGATCATGAAGCTCCACGAGTTCCAGCTCCCACTGCACCTGCTCGTCGGACGACGTGCTGACGAGGGATTCTGCGGATGTCTGCATTGCGGCGAATGCCGGAGGACGTGGCGAATGCCGGCCCTGCGTCCCGGCGTTTCTGAAACGCGTCGGCCACATCAACGACCAAACCAGCAGAAGATTCAGCCTTCCAGGATCCCAGTCTTCAACCCGATCCTTCTCGGTCCAGTCTCACTGGGCCTGGTGCTTCTGTGTGAGGTGCTCCATCTCATTCCTCACAAGACGTGAAGGGAGCGGCGATGGAGACGATCTCAAACCTTGACCCAAACGCTCCGTGAATTGGGCCTGGCCGGCCCCTCCAATCCTACAAACCCCTAAAGAGGATGAGGGTCCAGGGTAGAAGATATCTATGGACCTATGAGCATCCTAATGCCCTATCAAGTCCTTAAGTGTTGGATGGATGTTTCATGCTGTTGAACATGCATCACCATGCGTCGTTTTATCTTATTCTTTTGATCTTTTTTGTTTGGCTGCCACACTGGTTGCAGATCTACCGTATCTCAAAGTCTTCCGTGTCTTCCCCTTTTGTGGGGAAGCAAGCGATGAAGCCGCATGGATCGTGAACATCGACCCCGTTGGCGCACTGTGGCACCGGGCCGAAAGCGAGTAGAAAGCCGTTCCTCGACCTCCGGGGATCCCATGCTTGGCCCGACCAGGCAAACTCCAAATCCCAAGCAGTACCGGACCGAGAAACTCCCCGTTTTGGTTCCGGCTTCTGTCTTTGGACAAGAACAACTTCGAATTCTGTGAAACGAGGTGAGACGGTCTCCCAACAGTTGTGCATGTTTGAAGCACTTTTCAACGGAAGATCAATTCACCGTTGAGGTAGCAGCTCGCAATGAGAGCTAGCAACACGCTAGCAGCCTCTACTCTACTTTCTACGAACCTCGCAAGAGAGCGGAATTTCAACCTCTCATACCTGTGACTTTTCTGCACAGATTGGGAGAATATTCCCAAATGTATGGAATTATGAAAACGACCCACATGAACACGAGGGAGCCAAAGACAGGCCAATTGAAATCATGTCCGAAAGTATATTTTAACAAATTGTACTGCAACCAAACCGCAACATTGAAACTGATGCCGGCCGCTGCTCCGAGGAACAAGATCAGCCACAGCGGGCACCGATCGGCCAAGCGTGCGCCCATCCTCCAAGTCTGCAGAAATTGCCAGAACGCGAGGTACACCATGGGCGGGGCCTGAAACCAGCCGATCATCCAGCCAAGGGCCGACTAGGGGAATAGGTGCTCATTCACAGCCAGGTAGACGTACAAACACCAGAAACCAAGCAAGGGATGCACGGTGAGCGCCAGCACCTGCCACAATGGTGGAGCACCATTGCCTAGGATATTCCGGACAAAGCCACCCAGCTCAGTGTGAACCATCTCATCAAATCGGTCCAAATGAGCATCGGAAGAAGTCTCGCTGGGATACCATCGTTTCAATGTTTGGAAAACCAGCATCCGGTCGCATAAGAGTATTTCGCCAGTTTCAGGATGGCAATGGTTCCACTGACAACAGCTGCACTGAGCATCTCGAATCTTGAAATCATCCAGCTGTTTTCCCAGCTGCAGCAAAGCTTTCATCTGCATTGTGCCAAGGTAAAGGACGATGGGTGCAATCACCAAAAATGCCGGCGCACAAATCACGAGCATTGTAGCTGTGAAATGCCACAAGCTGCTCAAATATGTATTCTCTTGTTGCAGCACCGACTCCACATATCGAGCTACAAGAATGTGGAAGCTGGTGACAAGCAGCGTTTCAAACACTGAAAAGTACACAAGCAGCGGACCCATGCTTGCTGGAGCAAAGTTGATGTCTTTCCCTTTGCCTTCATTTTCCCTCAAAAAGGACGACAATTCGAAGGCTGTCCACAAACGTGTGAAATATCGTGGACTCCACAGAACCACAAGCTTTCGAGATTTGGAAAGAACTCCACCCAATGAAAGGATCCCTTGCTTTTTCAGATCCACATCGTGCTGCGCAATGCAAAGTCGGTCGAGAAAAGCCATATTCTTTTTGTAGAGGCTTCGAATGTTCTGCCAAAACACAAACACAAACCAGTAAGCACCATGGATGGTGAGTGTGCCAGGAAGCCATCCATCTAATACTCTGAATATGATGAGGACGCAAACCAGCATGCACATCAGCAAACTTGCCAAGGCGGCCGGTACACTATTGAAATAAACCAGCAATGTAGCGTATTTCAGCCAACGCTTCGTCCCCCAGTCGTGACTCAAAAATGTATCGATCTCATTCACCCGCTGGCTGAGGTGGTATTCATCCCTCGCCCGATTCACCCATTGCTGTCCACAGCCTGCCAAAACCAAGTGCATTGGAACGGCTCTGAGGAGTTCCTGGTCAATGGATGAAGGTAATGACGACACGGAGACGCCTCTCTTCTCCTCCGGCGGCGCTTCGCCGGGACGAGGTGCAGGCAATGGCGGGGCTTCGCGGGGACGCGGCGCCATGGCAAGAGCGGCTAGCAACCTCTTGGGTGGTTGATGTCTTGCTGTTTGCATTTGAGAATTACATCCAAAAAACCAACAACATTTATTTAATTATCATGTGCAGAAAGTTCTTGGCTGTTTGCTTTGGCCACGGCGGTATGGCTATCAATTTATCTTTTTCTCTTGTGGGCCTGAGCCGTTCAAACCAAACATATATAACTATATATATATAGATATATGATCAACACATCTGCATTTGTCTTCCTCCACGGGGTCGTTCATGAGGTCCCCACCGCCTCCCACGGCCTGCAACTTCTCTCTTTTTGTCGCTCGTCCATGAGAGAAATTGAATGCTTTCTGGTCGCCATGTTTGACTCCGCTTCCCGTCGTCGCCACGTTGGAACCACCTCCGATCCCGCCGGCCTCGCTTCGGGTCGCACCGAAGCGCCGCAGTTTGGGTCTCCAAAGCCGCGAAGCCGCGTTGGAGGAGACGCGGCCATCACTCCTCACGGCATGGGAGATCGCACGGGCCTTTGACCAAGGCTTTTTGGGCATCATGGTGAGGATTTGGGGCTGGGTGAGGACCTTCGCAATCTGACACAGCTTTGCCTGAGAAAGGCTACAATATCAAGGGTCAAACTAAGGTGGTTCAAGTTCAAGATTAGGAAACACCGTCACTGCAAGTTGCATAGCATTGCAACTTGGGGTTCTTCTGGTGGAACCCCACCTCACGTACCCAGCTCGACATCTCAACGCCTGGCCCACGCAGCAGCGAACAAAGGTGGCAAGAAGCACCTGTCAGCGAACCAAGGCGGTCTAGAAGAGTTCAGAAATGGGTGTAATGTAGACTCTTGATGCATCTTCGGTCATAAAACCCTCCCTAGAGATAGAGCCAACATTAGTTGTCCAGTAGAACCAGGTGTCTAGGCTCGGCACCTCAGCTTCTCCTCTCAGGGTCCAATTGGCCCAGTTGGTGGAAGAGCGGAAAAAACCGACCTTGTCGATGCACCTTGAAGGGTGGTAGTGGTTGGGGGCCGGGCCGTTCAATCTCACAGCTCAAAAATGCTCAAAGTAAAGGATCTCCACCTGACCCAAGCACATCCAAGTAATATGAGGATGATGAAGTGCCAAGTAATATGATGGTTTACGGTTTTCCCTCATCCCCCCATCTCAAGTTGATGGAAGTAATATGTACCAAGGCACTTCCGACTTCCAAGCACGACGGCCACGAAACCACTATTCTGTTAATCGTGTGGTTATCTGTATCTCGGGTGGTGCAGGATTTCTTCCGACAGTAGTGGGCCATCAGTAATGACATTGACATTGGATGACATCGGGAAGGGTACCTGGATGATCAGCCAACTGTTGATAAACAACTTCAGCTGCACCACGGCGGCATCTACATCACGGCACGGCATACATTGAGAATAAACTAGTGACTAGATCTGGATAATTACGTCTTCCGCACTGATATAGAAACAACACACAAGAAATAAACAAAGAAACACGGTGGAAACTCTCCACGAATTGATGTCCTGATCTCATCTTAGTGCCTGGAACCACTCACCTCGACCTCCGGACGGGCCGACCTGGCCCGTGGCATGGGCTGAAGAGCGGCCGTCAGGCTGCTTGATGGTTGGAAACAAGAAACTAAATGCCTTTCTCCAGCAAATCGCTTTTGCTGGGGAAGGCACCCCCCAGAAGCAAATGCCCAAAATGGCTAAAGCACCGCTGACAATGATAGGGAGTCAACATATGAGGTTGTAAATCATCCTTTTCCACTCCTTTCCTTCCCTTAGATTCTGCGGTTCGGATCTTCTTACTTGATCTTCTTACTTGACTTGATGGAAGTGGCCCTTCCATCGGACCACATTATTGTAAATGCGATCAATTTGGAGTGACTCAAGTTGAGCATCTCCCTCGAGCCAAAGGCGCCGGGACGTCCGGGCGGTGCCGGGCTCCCAAGCTGTTTCGACGCCAAGTCCGCTCGTCCAAGCTTTTTCGACGCAGTTTCATGCGTGCTTGTGAGTGTTGATTAATTTTCATTGTTGGTAGTCGATAAGAGTCGATAAGGGTCTCAAACGGACAACTTTATAATGAATACTTCGAACCCCAAATATGGGCGTCGATGAACGTAGGGAGAGAAGCGAATCGGACCCCCACATCAAGGGAAGCATCAACTTAAATCAATTGGGCCAAGGGGTTCTACACGCATTTTGCTTGGGCCAGGAACGGCCGAACTCGGCAGAAAACGAAGAGCGGGGTGAGGAGCTCGCTGGGCATATAAGTAGGCCCAGTAGAGATCCCCCTCTCTCTCTCTCTCTGTGCCGTTTCTAGGATAGACTACTAAAGCAACACACTTACAAATATACAATATGTTGACTGCTACAGGTATTAGGACAAACCCAAACAACATGTGCATAGCCAAGTATATATATATAATATATATATAATATATATATATTTATATCTGCAGCATGTACAAATCTTGAAGCTTTAACTTATTTTGCGTGTAACTGCCTACCAATGTTGACATGTCCTTCAGTCTTGGACAGGTCTTGAGTCTTGGAACACTCTGAAGTAGAGATGCTGAGAGTGGGCCCAAACATATCAAACAATATCAAACGTAAGGGGCTGGACACAATGATGGGTATCCAAACGCAAAAGCGATCGCCACTTTTCCGGGCTTTTGCCTTAGCCGATGCCCTCCGTCGGATGGACCACGATGATGAGCACGCCCTCCGGAAGCTCCACCCTATACATCTCTTCTACGCTCTGTGGCGGCCGCTGGAGACAGCAGGCTGTCTCGGGCAGTGGCACTTCTGGAGTCTGGTTTGCAGCTTCCCATGGCTTCCCTGACTTTCTGTCAGACTTTGGATCACTTTGCACCGTGCATCTCATCCAATGCAGTCGTCGAGCCCGCGCACGTACGTGCTCCCTACGTCAAGTTGAAAAGCGCCTGGGCTGCACGCTGAGCAGAGCCGCCAGCCGGAGCTGCACCCTTCGCTGTCGCCTTGCCCTTCGCTCCCTTACCTGGCCTTGGCAAGCTGACACCATTCGCTGGATGCGGTCAGGGGCGTGTGTCTTCCCTCAACAGTATGATCTCAACAAGAGTGTTTTAAATGAGAACTGATGATGATGATGATGATGAGGAGGAGGAGGAGGAGACTGCTGGGACACCCTTGAGAGTTCCTTTTAGCAATTTTCCGCCCTTGGGAGGTGAGCCTTGTCCTCTTCAGGCTGCTTGGGGCGATCCTTGACATGACAAATCTGGGGCACTTCCGCCCTGTTCGAGCAGCAGCGCCATCGACAATGTTTGGAGAGTTGGCTCCGTTTGTCCGTTTTGCGAACGTCGGTCCGAAGGACGCTCCACAAAAGATCCAGTTCTTCGGACAAACATCGCAGCGTGATTTGATCTGTTTTTTCATGGCCTCCTCCACAACACAGCCTTCTCATTTGTGGCCCAGGGGCCCCTTTCCTTTCCGCCGCCTTCGCCTTCGCCGCCGGCGCACTTCCTCCCCTACATCTCCATCACTCACCTGCGAGCGTCTTCGGCCAATTTGGAATTTGCAGGAGTCGCAAGGGAGACCATGGACCACCGAAAAACCACAGAATAAATGATCAACCAAGTCAACCTAGAAGGGTTCGGAGCGATTCGGAGCTTCAGGTCTTGTGCACACAGCACATGTATGCACATCTAGCTCATCTATTATATAACCACCTAATTAACCTTTGGCTGAAGATGATGGGGGCATGATGGGGGGCATGAAAACATTCCTCCAACACAGTGTTCCACACAGCTGGCGCATGTCACCAGCCCTTCAACTTCTGAAACGTGCCGTTGTTCGGTGCCGGAGCTGAAGCCGGATGTCGTGGGTCCTTCTTCCGGTCACCCAGCGAGACGCCCCGAAGCAAGGGACCCATGTCATGGGACATCTCCATCCATGGAGTCCCTTGAAAATCCGAGGCCGCACCTCTGAGACCTCTCCGAATGCCTCTGCCCAGGGCATGGCCAGGGCTGCACTGCCAGAGCCTCGGATGCTCCAGCACCGGTGGAAACATGGTGCGGTGAAAAGGAATGATTGCAGGACCTACAGTGTTTTCAGTCTAGATGGCCTTTAAATGGGGGTCCATATATTCACCTTTTGGGGATTGCGCCATGACTGTATATGACTCAAGGGTGGATGATGATTTTAATGGGGTTTCCCCCGTTTAGACGTTTGACCGCCAGCATCAGCAGAGTTGGGTCTTTGTATTCAGCAAAGTGCGAGTGAGCAAATGTGAGCAGGCTGGCCTCTTCACCTTTCTAGGTGGACGCTCCATCAAAAAAACAAGATGTTCACTTGGCACAACTAGTCGTCGACAGTAGAACACCTCAAAAAAAATCAAAGAGTAGAGAGAGAGAGGTGAGTACATTAGTTATCAGTAGATGTGTAAATATATAAAAATAATCGAAATATTTGATTGGGCATAGCCTGTTACCAGTAGCAGTGGATGGTGGTTGGTAAAGGCCTTTTTCAAAAATCGTGATACTTGTTCACCGAATGTTAAACAGGAAATGGGACAAACCCAATGACCCAATGTATACATACGCATATGTGGATAGATCTGTAGAATACAATCCCATACAATCCATGTATTAAAGCTTTAATGACTTACCTTGGGGATCCTTGGAGTGCTTTCAAGATGTTTTAAGGGTCATTGTCGCCGTAGGAAAAAATCAGTCCTGTGGATCGTTGGGGAATAGTACATAGACCCGCACATCCAAGCGAAAAAAAACACATTCATTATAAGATGCGCTCGAGTATTGTACATGAATGGGGCCTTGGATCCAACCTCGCAGCTGAATGCTGTGGCACATGCCAAACGCTGTAGTCAGCTGCCTAGTGTACCTTCTTCTAAAATCTGTAGGCGAAACATCTCAAAATCCTGTTTCACTCCTAGTAGTGATAGACAACCTCAGAAGGGGGGAAACGAAAGCCAGGACAAACACGCAGGGGAGTTTTTCCGTGCCCGGCGATGGTTGCAAGGAGATGGCTGAAGGCTGGGTCAGCTGTATAATAGATATATATATATATACAGATAACATATACATAGCATAAAGGTACATAGTTCCCCCCCGCCAGGGTCAGCTACTGCAACTCTTCCTGGTCGGACAACCTTCAGTGCTTTGGTGATATGGTGTCTTCGTTTTGAGTTTCCTATTTGGACTGCTGCCCCCAGTGCTGCCGGTATTTGGCTTTTGTTGTTGGTTCATTGGAGGAACACGCAAGTGACGGAGACGCGTTAGTTAGGAAAGGTTAGGGGGTCCTTGGAGGTGCCCCGCGCTCGACATGGAGCCGGTCTTCTTCAGTAATAGATGAAGACTCAGACCAGCAGTAGCCACGACAACAGAGGGTGACAGGTACATTTCTCTACGCTAGTATTTGGGCCGCTGTCCGTTGCCAGCGGCCACAAGTCCCGCCCAGGTGACCGGGGCGACGAACGGCCATGCTGTTCACTTTCGTGGTCTGTCTGCCGCCCCGGTAACTTACATTTTTATACTCTTTGGAATTAAGCCGGTATCTCATGGTCCCCAATACTGAATATAAACATGAAATGGGGCACCCTCCTTGTAGGGAGGGCCCTCTTTCGAACCAGATCTCATGAGGTTCATTCATGTGCACCTCTATAGAATCCAGGATAAGCAAGTTTAAACCTGTCTCACTCTTGGCCTGCTTTGCTATAGAAACGGGGAACCCAAGATACCGATGAACAGGTCAGAGACTGAAAATCCAGCGGTTGGGATGGCTTGTGAACCGGCTCATGAGGAAAACACTCTAGGATTTGTGGTTTTGACAACTACTGGTCAATTCTATGAAGGCTGTTTTTGGGTGCAGGGCGGGTCACTCAGGGTGATTCTAGGCTTGCAGAAACTGGCAGGCCAATCAAGACTCACCAATTGAAACCCATTGTTCCTTATAGAATTGAAGCAGCTAGGGCCATCTTTTCTCATGACTGGCAGACTCCAAAAGTTTGCTATGACAAAACTAAGCACAGCAAGAAACAAAAGAGCTAAGAAGGGGCGCTCACAACTAGCACCTCTGTATACAAGATAACAACTCTATAGAAATGGGGCTCCTGGCATTGCAAAGAGGTGAGGTGACATGCTCACTCTATATAATTAAAGAACCACCACCACAAAAAACCAGGCCTGAAAATCTTCGGTATCTTGGGTTCCCTGTTTCTATAGGCCCTAGGCCCTAGCTGCTTCAATTCTATAAGGAACAATGGGTTTCCAACTAAATATTCAATTCTATAAAGGTTCAATTGGTGAGTCTTGATTGGCCTGCCAGTTTCTGCAAGCCTAGAATCACCCTGAGTGACCCTCCCCTGCACCCAAAAAACAACCGTCATAGAATTGACCAGTAGTTGTCAAAACCACAAATCCTAGAGTGTTTTCCTCACAAGCCATCCCAACCGCTGGATGTCCATAAACTTCCACCTTGGTCACCTTGGTGAAACTTGGTGGCTCTTAGAGCACAGGGAAAGAGAGCAAAGCCAGTATCTCGGCCATTCCCTAAGACTGGCCTGTCTCCTTTTCAAACTATTCCTTAGTATCGAGGTTAGTGGTAACTATTGTTCCTAGGTGACCCCCACTCCCCTGGCACAGGGACCAAGCAAATTATTCCTGATGAGCATTCGACAACATTATTCCTAGAACAGTATTCCTGACTCTTACGTGCACCCCTGAATAATAAGTTAAGGGCATCCAATTATTTCTGTATCTCTGAATATGCAAACATCATGAAAATGTGACTCTCCATAGAATCCAGGCACCCAAGCGACAAACGACACAACCATTCACAACATGACTCTCTATAGAATCAGAACACCCAACCTTAAAATATCTATACTTAGCTCTCTATAGAATTGAACACCTAACGCCCATTTCTCAAGAAATTCTAGACTTACAATCTCTATAGAAATAGAGCCCCCAACATCTCTATCAAATTGAAGCCCAACCTCCAGTAGCTATCCAAGCACCTAGGTGCTCAGAATTTATAGAGGAAGTTGCTACAGGGATATTTTTTCGTGGTATATATCACCGGGGCGGAACGTATGAACCACTCCAAGTGGAGAAGGCGATAGATGATGCAGGTGGGAGTGGGTGCAAAGATCTGTTTTGCTTAGGTGATCCAACCCAAAGATGGGCTATTACCAGGCATGCATGCATACATATGTGAAAATGTCAAGACAAGGTATTGCCATAGGGCTAGTCAGGCATGTTTTATAACTGTAATTAACTCTTTCAGCCGTGTTATACACTGGGCTAGCCATGTGTACTACTCTCGGGTAGTAATGATGCAAGTGATGCAATACATCACCTTGCATCTTTTGCATCACCAAGCCAGCAACAACCACCTTTTTGGGAAAGTAAAAACACCAGCAGACGAACTTCGTTCGCAGCACTAACTTCAGCCTAGCCTATCGGCTGGCTTTCGTAAAACCATCCTACTGCTACTTACGGGTACAGTACATTACCACTTAAATATGCACAGCACATTGAGAAGGACCCATCTGAATCTCTCCCCCCATTCTCCGGAAAGAACACCTGCGCCAGCTTCATCTGGAAGCATCCACCCCAAACGCCCCAAAATCACAGGCACGGCTGGGCCTGAGGGGCCTAGCGGTTTAGTTTGACCACTCAACTATTGCCAGGTTGGCGGCCATCGCTATTAGGTAAGACAAAAGTCCTGTCCTCCTCAGGTGGTTTAGTCTCCTCTTCTCTCACCCCCAGAGTGTTTCCGGAGAAAACTCCCGCACCAGATCTGGCCGGGCTCAGTTCGAGAAGCTGGCGGTGAAACTCATGTCCAAGGATCCCAAGAGCTTCATCTCCTGCACCAAGAGCGACAGAAGTGACATTGGATGGTCATGGTGTCACACTTTGGTCATGGTGGACGGTGGCCTTTGCAAACACACTGACGGTGGCTCCAAACCAAACCAGCCTTGTGTTTCAAGCATGTTCCCTCTCCCAGTGGTCCACTGGATGACAATGGTTAGCCAAGGCATGTAGAGGCGGTTCTCAAAAAGTCAAACATAATGATAATCCTTTATTGGCTGTTACTGATGGACACCGCCTACATGTGCCAAGTTCTTCTCCCTTTCGGACATGTCCGCATCAGAGCTGGCCAGTGGCCCGTGCCGCATGCCACCGTTTGTCATGTGGTCGTCGTAATGATGTATTACAAAAGCAACCCTATCTGGACCCATTGGCTGAATGGGTGGGACATGAGATCATCATGGATCATCCAAAATTGCACAATCAGCACGAATCTGACTCTGCGTGGGGTCAGAAGACCCACGACCCATGTCTGGCGGCATTGTGAACACCAAGGATTCTCCAGTCCACGCTTGAATTCGCGACAGACGGTCCCTCCCCTTCCGTTCGCACGGGCTGCAGATCAGCCTCTCGGTCTAAATATGTCTAGATGGTAACGTCTGGAAGATGGAGGCAGTCTCATCTCGGTCCATCAACAGCCGTTCAAAAACAACTGACCCGGGAAACTGAGGAGAAGACCCAGCTCATCGATGGCCCATCATGCACCATGAAAGGATATAACCTGTGTGTTTTTAATGCATGCTTAAATTAAACATTATGCTTAAATTAAACATTACTATATATAAATTAAACATAATCGTACATAGCGGGGAAATCCGCCAGAAAGGCAACAACGCCACGGCCATCCCCAATCTCGCCATGTCTTGGACGGCTAACGCGGCATTCCCGATTGGGTGTGTGTGCCGCTTCGCTTGCGCCATTGTTTTTGGTAAATGATGTTGATGTGTGAGGGCTGTGATGTTCTGAACAACTCCTCCTTTGCATGGGCCTTCTCCGTTGGGGCCGCTTGAAAACAAATGACGCCGGCTACAAGCTTCCTCCGGAAGCGGACCTGATCCTGCTTATCCATTGACTGGTCTGCACTAGTACACTTGACACATCCCCTGAACAATGGCCTGATGTTGCTGATAATCTAATGTGATGATGTGAATAGATCCCCGTGGCGGAATGGTGAGTTGACGTAGATGTTTTGAGCCCTCCCATCTTGCCTGATGCATGGGCCCCAGAACCGAGTAGAATGGTCAAACCGTTCTACAGAGGCATGTCCCCTCAAGACTTCACTCAGCACCACTCGGAAGCACAACATTGGAATCAGCTCATGAAATTACTGCCCAAGACAGCTTCCCCAAATGTGGTCACCTGCAACATGGAACGTAAAACCACCAGCTTGTAGAGACAATTCTTTCAGGGGCCGATATCTATATAGAAGATTGTGGAGAAAGGCATGCTTCACAAAACGAGTGTAGCACCATGGCCACCATTCTCACATGTTTTCAGTCGTCATGATGCAGTAGGTGTCGTGAGCCAACCACCTTATCAGCCTCACAGCAAGTAACTTGCAGTTCAACAAACAAATACACAAAGTTGGTTTCAGTTTCAGTCGTTGGGATGGGGCCATGATCCACTCATACCCCCCTCTTAGGTCATTCCAGTCAATTGTCTTGTCACCTTCACCGGCCCCTCTTCGGCCAGCGAAGCCGCCATGCTCGGGAAACCGAGCACCTCAACGTACTGCCACATCAACAGCAACAGCCACCTGGGCGTGGCCAACGGGGAGAAGAGATGGCGATTCGTCAAAAGACCGTCACCGTGTGACCAAAAGCGGGCGTTTCAGGGTTTTCCACACCGTGTGACCAAACACCGGTGAAAAAGAACGACTCGAAATGCTCAGTTCGCATGCTGGCTCATTCATGCTTCCATTCTCTGGGCTGTAACGACAATGGATCCGGTGCCCCGCTTAGAGCAGATTGGGCCGAAGTTTTGCTCCATGATCTTTTAGAACTTGGATGTTGATACAAGTCTTTTTCGGTTTGTCAGTGACTGCTAGAATATGGGAAAACAGCGCTCATTCTCATGTCTTACCTCTTCTCCATGGTGCAGTCAATGGCATGCCTTCAATCTGACCAAATCCTACGTCCCACAGGCAGGACACATGTTGTTTGGATGTTCTGCATCTTCTGCAGCATCTCGTCGGCAGTGATCAAAGTCAGTTCTCCGGCAACAATGTGATAGCAACCGAAATCCTGCGGTCAAAATCGATGCCGAAGCTGGCGCCGTCTACGGCCTTCCCCAGGACCCGAAACAACATCGTTTCTGCTGGACCATCCATTAAGACTATCCAGTGATTTTTTTGCAGTAGAGAGAACATTCAAGATAATTGACTTGAGGCCAAGGGGGGGGGCGAAAGCTAGCGCTCCAGAATGGGAAAGTGGAGAGCAGCGAGGTAGGAAAAAACACGGCGCTCTTTTTGGAGGCAGGGGTGAAGAGTCCTTTATATGTGGCTCTTTGCCCGGATCCTCCTGCGAGAGAAGAGAGAGAAGAGA
>CAXAMN010025806.1:1453021-1596941 GCA_963970005.1 Durusdinium trenchii | reverse complement strand
GGGGGGGGGGGGTCTTCGACCTGAAAAATCAGGGGTTAGGATTTGCACCCGGTCGAAAGAAACCTTGCTATCGCAAGAGTAACTCCAGCTAGCTTCGCTAGCTTTCGTGATAATCCATCTTTAATTTTACCTGCAGTATTACATGCACACACCAGCCCCTTCGCGCTTTGATCGTCCACGGCGACACTTGTTTCCCCATCGTCCGAGACTCGTTCTTTCCCTCTCCTGGTAGAGCTGGATCTCTTGAGGCACTTGGAAACATCGAATCAGCTCCTTCTTCCCCCAACGCTGGTAGCTGCCACGGCAACACTTGTTGAAGCCGGTGATGTAGGAGGGACCCTGGTAGTCCGTGCGCAAGACCGTCATGTAGCCTCCAAAGGGTGCCAACGAGGAGCTGTTAGAAGCTCTTTTTGGAGGGTGGCTATGAGATTGGTCTTGCCTGGAAGCGACACGGATTTAGTGGTGATCTGCAACCGCCCCCAAATATAATACAAATGAGACGATGACTCCTCTGGCCAACTTCAGAACACCGAGCTGTCTTCACATGCAGCTTGATCATTGGGGACTAATTGAAAAAGCAACTCCCTCCCTCGTACTGCATGGGGCATCTTGCAAAGAGCGAAACCGACATGTAGATGGAAGATTTACATACTGCAATCTCCACACATGCTTATCACTTCGCCTCCCCATCTGTCTCTATAGGAGTTAACCTAGTAGCGATGGCCTCCATCCTAGCGATGGCCTCCATCACTGCCTCCATCCTAATAGCGATGGCTTATACAACCTGTTGGGACACAGTAGTGGTCACAGTAGTGGTCTCTGCTAGTCTGTGTCAGCGCCGACAACTCTTCGCAGCCGGACCTTCAGTCTTGTACTCGATGCCCTCTCCTCGAGAAAGGGTGGCTACTTTCCTTCTTGAAGGGAAGCTCCAAAATATTCCAAAGTCCAAGGCATGAATCTTCACGGCACATGCATTCCCCAAAGAAGGCTAACCAAATCAAAGTCTCCAAAGTTGCGCTTTTACAAATCCCTGATCAAGATACAGCCGGATCGTGAAGCAATCTATCCTCATGATGCAGCATGATGACTCAATATATGCAATTGGCAAGTCACTTCCGAACCGCCTGGTCAAGCAATCCCAGGAATTTTGGGTTAATCCACTCACTCCAGCGGTATGTTGTGGGGGTGGTGAAGGCACGGTTCTTCCATCAACCACTTGCTTTTGAAAGCTTGGACCCGCACTCTGCAGGCACTCCGCGCACACCCCGGCACCGGAGCTCTGTTCGTCCTCCTTGGTCGTGGGTGTAGAGGTAAGCCTTGACTTCATGCTTTCCCTCCCCATCGCAGGCCAGACAGCTGGACTGCTTGCCCTTGGTCAAGTAGATCAGGCCCACGAACGGAGCACAAACCTCAGCTGCCAAGTAGCCCCCCAGCGAGCCCCCCGGCCAACGAGCGGATCCAGGGACGTTGAACGGTGCGAACGAAACACAAATACAAAGCATGTTGAAATCGAGAACATCCTTGTGACACTTGGCTCGGTGGCCACGAATCCAAGCTGGTGCTCTCTCTCTCTCGATTCTCGTTGTAACTGTCCATCGAGACAAGCCGTCTGGAAGCTGGACTGACACGAACAATCCTGTTCCCGTCCTTCCCTTCACACGGGCAGTTGTGGGTCAAGGCTTCGACCAAAAAACACCAAAAAATCACTGTGGTGGGTTGCTCATGTCACAGAGGGCAAGTGGTTGGCTTATGGTCTACTCGTGTCCATCGCCCATCTCTAGTGTGGCTTCCGGCTGCGGAAGGTCCATCGCTTCAGGCAGCCTCCTCCCCTAGTGGCTTCCTGTCACGAGTAGTATATAAGAATGCTCCTTTGTTCCTAGTAGCTTCTTGCTCCGTTCGTAGCGATGCCAGGAGACCCTAGTAATTAGCGTCCGATCGCTCCTCCCCCGAGCTTGGGGCCTAGGAGCGACGTCGGCCAGAACGCCTAAGAACGCCATGAAGATGAGGCCAATGCCACAGGGGAGCAAGGGGTAGCGCCGGCCACAGTACCTCGGGATCTCGGGCACCGGCCGACGAGTTCGCCTGCCTAAGGCCAAGTGACGAACATCTCGCAGCTTTTGAGCAATGAAAAGCACATATTACATCCCAAATGGGTCGAAATCACGCTGCAATCATAGGCAATAGATGTTTCTTTTGGTCGGTCTGGAAGTGAATGACCATAAAAGGTCTTTCAATCGAACATATGCCTCATCGATGAATACACCACATCTACAAACCTCATCAAGGTGGAACAGCTGCGCCGGCCCCCTGCACGGATCTTCTCATCATTGCGCAACGAGCTGCCAAAACCACGTACCCCACTGCCAGTCAAAGAAGTAGAGCGGACCCCTCCCGTCAAAGTGGATATAGGCTTGAACCCATTTCTGGGCGCCAGGCGTCACCTGCTCCTCCATCGGTGCAACGACTTTGACACGCTGACTTTAGGAGGCTTGAGATTCTTACACTCCAGGAGCATTCATTCAGCAAGCCATATCATGGCATTGCAAACCTGTGACAGGTGCAAGTATACGTAATATCATCCCATTTAATGGCTGCAGAAGGGGCTCGCGAAGAGGACCAGAGTGTGCGGTCATATCTACAGTAAGTGTTTTGATTGGTGCTCACACTGGCGCTTGCCAGCCATCTTTACTGATTTGCGGGTCACAACCGGTTAGTGTGGATGAATCAATCCAGAATTGCTCATCAACGGTATCAGCAACACATCCACATTGGCTTGACCCTGACCCGGTCAAACGTCTGTTTTCTGGATTCCCTAGATGCCCTGGATCCGAAATGAAGAGTACCAGGACCATCCTGTCTGGGTGTCCTGGCTGGACTACCCTACACTACTTAGGGATCTCCAGCCACACCCAAAAACAGGGTGGTCCAGGCAAATGATGGAGAATGATGGTTCATGGAGGGTCCAAAAACCCGACCTCACCCAACATCGTCGTCTTTCACCAGCCTCACTCTTCTCATTCTCTCTGCGGGAAGGCGCCTGGCTCCATGCGACGGGCGTAGAAAACAAGAAAAAAAACAAAACTTGAACAACTCCTCTAAGCCTCTAAGCAACGCACAGCCAACAGGGGCGGGTACTGCAATCGTTCCTGTCCTTCTGACCCTAACCCTATGCTCTTCATGTCGCTTGGGCTCGATCTCACGAGCGCACCTCGAGCGACGGCTGCGCCACACAGGCGGCCAGAGCTTTGAGTTCCTCTGCGCGCGTGCTGAGCTTCGGCTCCAGGGATCGAGGCGTCACGTAGCTGCGAGCCAGTTGCAGGAAGCCTCCCAGTGGGTCAGACAGCGGGGGTTCGGTCGTGTTGGGTGCATGGAACACATGGGCAGGTCAGTTGACTGACCTGCGACCGGGCCGGCCGCCGACCGGGTGGAGCAACCAGGAGGGACGAAGCTACTTTGTTGATCGGTGGTGGTTCAAAAAGGATCAAAAAGGTGTTTCAGTCCCAGACACTCCATGTATGGCATATATGCCTACATTGGGGTAGTTTTGGGGGTCAATGTAGGCATATATGGCATACATGGAGTATCTGGGAGTGGTTTCTTAGCATTGGTCGCACTCCGAGACGTCCAGTTGGGCCTCTCAGTCAGCAAGCGGTCTGCCGTGCATGAAGCACGAACTGCCGGGTCACTCGGTGTCACTGGGTCCGGAGGCATCAACGACCATCTCCCCAAGCACTGTGACATACTTTTCACGCCCTGAAAATGCAGTGAACAGGCTCCATCTGGGTGTGTATCTTCTTTTAAGGGAGACCTCCAACCCATCACTGACTGGTCTGCGAAATCCCTCTTCCGGGGGGATGAATTTTGGGAGGTCTCCCTATTTGAGCTAAGCTCACCCATCTTGCTCACATCTCCAAGAAGCTGGTGGCATCTCCCTTCAGCAGCAACTTCAAGGCCTAGCCAGCTCAACGTGTTCGACTGGAACCGGTTCATGAACCGACGAACCGACAAGTGGACCGCTGCCTATTCCCTAAGCTTCCCTGGTTGTACTAAAGAAAATTGATATTACAACATCAGGTCAGCCATTGTTTAACAAACGGTCTAGGAAGCCTTGTGTCTTTCGATAAGTGCACTACTATGCACTACTGAACTGAAGCAAAGTCCTCATGCAAACCATCGGACCCAAACATCGTCTCATCGCATGGTGCGCAACGCATGGTATCGCTTCGGCACTTGGTGGCCGGCATCTGTCAACAAGGACGATGCACACAAGGGCGATGCTCTGTGGCAGGCCCAAAAGCTGTCGCATCACTTTGGCTGAACAAGAGCTACCATGGAAGTTCATGGAACTATATGGAACTTCTGATTGCAAATATCCTCCCATAGTAATGCCAATGCAAGGAAAAGCAAGGAAGTAAAACCCATGCTATGGTGTTCGGGGCGTTCCCCGCGGTCTCAAGTTTTGTCCAACATCACCATGCCTGCAAATGACTTTCTTTTAGGTCCTCGGCGAGGTCATGCGAGGCGTCGGGGGTGGATGAGCGGTCGCTGGGGAAGGTGTTGAATCAAAAGGAAAGTAATGGCAGCCGGCCAAACAATCCCAACAAATCGACCACTCGGACTCCAGGTCTCCATTGTTGCTACGAAATTCGAATAAATTTGACCTATCTTCCATGAGCTTCCCCAGAAATCCCGGAAGATTGTGGAGTGATGATGATGATGATCTCCAGGAGTGATGGATGATCCTGAGATCATACGCCATCGAAGATTAAAGTGGAAACTGAAAGCCACTGGTTTGTAGACGAAAATGGTCTTCCCATGATTCCATGTGAACGTTGCCGGGTGTAGTCCAAGTCTCTGAGTCTCCAGGAGTGATGATCTCCAGTGCCAGCTGCTGAGTGGACACCGAAGGTCCCAGCAGCACATCGGTGATCAGATCATCCGATGTCGGTGTCCCGGCGTCCGGCTTCGGGAAGACTTGATAACGGAGCAGGAGTCGATCTTCTCCGGTCTTCCAGCCGCAAAGCCAGCGAAATGGAAAGGAGATGAGGTCGAAAAGGAAGAACAGGATCACCGCATGGAGGAACATCCAGCATTGAGACCTGCAAGGTGAGCTCCCAAGGGAAGCGAGAAAGGCAGTCTCCCAAAGGAAGCGAGAAAGGCAGTCTCCCAAATGAAGAAAATTGACATGGCGACGTCCACGGAGACATCTCACATTTGGATTGGTTGGGATTTGGGGGTGTTGTCATGCCATACCATGGGTGCGGATGGGTGGGCCTCGACTGAAACATCTCAGTGATCCTTCGTCACACTTTGTCTGACAGGGTCAAGCCTTTTGCTTCAGTTGCCATAGCTCGCACTTGAATTTCTCAGTTTTCAATCGTTTCCAGAATTTCTGCCTTCTCTTCTTTTCCATCCCATTTTTATTCTGATTTCTTAAGGAGTCTGTGTGACGAGATCTGCTCACCACACCTGACCTTCACCAAACCCCCCGAGGAAAAAACAACAATCTCCGCCTTCCAGGACTCCGCCCCCTAAGAACTTTCTCCAAGGCGCGCGTGGCGGTGCAGCTGCCCAAGGAGCAGGAAGACAGGTGTTCTTCTGGATTCATTGACCTGGCGTCACTCCCCATGAGCCGACCACGGCGGTACAGTACCGGGCCTTCTTTTTGGATGACTTCGGTGATCGAGTTGAGTCAGAAGTGGCCCATTCCATGGGGAAACGCATCCCTCAACCGAAGATAAACTAGCAAAGTGGTTTGGGAATTCTCGGGAAAAACGCTCCGAGTTCCCGCTTTTTACAGGGACCTATTGGAACCCCTTGGGGCTCCGAATTGCTCACCAGCTGCCACCTCCGGGCGCCAAAAGAAAGACCTGGGGCCTTTGGCACCGAAATCTGAGCGAATGGTTTGGACATGGCGGCTGCCAGAGTGAGATTTCCGGGTTTGTCCGGAAAAGGCAAGTGACATTTATAGTCATTTACATTTATCAATTTATCACATCAACGCCAATTCACGGCTCAACTGTGGTTCCATGGGCTTTCCCTCCACCCTGGGTTCACGGCAGGGCACAATACGCAGCAAAGCCAAATCGCTCACTTGGAGAGGGCCAATGTCAGCGACTGCCATTTCTGGCGCCGCTTGCACTTGCGCCATCCTCAGCATTCGGCAATTGATTGCCCCAGCGATTGCGATTTCTGAGAGACATTTAATTTTTGGGGTGAGGTCCCAAAAGAAGAATGAGATCGAGATAGATTAAATAGATCGAGTGATCCCAAGGGATGCTTAAACCGAATCCTTTGAAGATCCGGAGGCCCGGAGGCCCTCCTTCGCTGCGCCGGCCGGCGGAGCGAGTCGCGGCATGTCATCCAAACAGTCTACTGCCTCTTTGGTGACTCACCGAGGAGCAATCCGAAAATGCCTAGAACAGGAATCAAATGCACACTTTTTGGAGATGAGATGAGTTAGTCAGTGCTAATATATATATATATATAAATAGAGTATAATATATAGTTATAATATATCATTATATATATATATGTATGTGATTAACATTAATGAAGTATAGTCTCCCACAGTTGTGTGAAGTTGGTTGCATGTTTAGGAGTTTAGGCGTGCCTTTGGTGAATTCTCATCTTGTCACTGCTCCAGGTCCCCAGTCTCAAGCACTTCAGCCTCCACCGTCGCCCAAACCCCTGACCGGACCGAGGGACGAGTCCACCCTCCGATCTGCAGCCGAGATGGCCAACGGCGGGTCCAGAACAGCCAACGAAACACCGTTTCGAAGCGCGTTTCCCCGCTTCCCCGAACAGGAGGAATTTCGGATGAAACATGGATGAACCGGAGGCCATGTTTTTTTTCCTAGGATGCATCTTTCCAGGACCAACTGAGTTACTCAGTTCTGAGTTCTTGAGCGACGATGTCCGAATGTCTATGGAGTCCTTGCTATGAAACACCTCCAGATGAATGGGAGTTGGTCATAGTTGGTCCATGTTTCAATCAAACATCCCAATCCGGTTGCTGATCCATCCAACCAATCAACGCCCCTTAATGTCCTTTTTGGACTTGAGGCATCTGAGGGAGACCAGGTGTAGAAGCCCCACTCTGCCGAAGCCCACGATCAAGCACCCCCCAAAGCGATGCCCCTGAAGTGGAAATCCATGGAAGTGGTCGTCCAATTCCAAGATTTTATTGCAGGGTACACTCCGACTCACTAACATGGGAAAACCCCCTGTTCGTAAGGAAAGTAGTCTTCCAAGGGATCGATCACCCCTCGGCTCCACCGTCCATCGGCTCCACCACCGGCTCCTCCTCACTCAGCCGCAGCCCGAAAGGAGCATTGGACTCCTGCCAACGCTTTTGAAGGCATGGATGGGAAGCGGAAAAACCACCTGTTTAGAGAGGAAAACCGGTCATGCCAGGACCATGTTCCACTTGATTCTTTCTTACAGAGTGTAGTTTCAAGTTTCAAGGCTTTCGGGTTGAGTAAGTAAGTCCAAACACAGCACCCAACACATCTGAAACCTGACACAGAAAAAAAAACACCTCGAGGAGCCTAGGGGCCTGCTGGTGTGGAAAAACATCTGAAACAGCACCGGGACATGTATGGACATCTAGGGGCCCTGGGCAGGGGGGAACATCATCTGCACACAAAGGCTGTTGGGGCCCCGGGATGTGTTATCCTGCAACGTCGAAAGAGAAATGAACACAGGGGTGACGGCATGGGAAGGGGTAGGGTGCGGGTGGTTGTTTGATAACTTTAAATTTGCTGTGCCTGCTTGTCCTTGGCCTATGTGCTCAGTGCTGCTAGCCTGGTTCTTTCCACTTTCCCACTCCGCCTGCACCAATGAAGTGTTAGCCTCTGCGTCTACCAATGGTCCGAAAATTTGTGTACCAACAAACCAAAGGACTCTTGGCGCGCTTCTACCACAGGCTGTTTAAGTTTTTCGAGGCTGCGAGTTACACTACCAAATCAGGCCAGACAATGACATGTGAGTGAACCAAGGCTGGGCAACAGGGGTTTTTACTGCTGTTTTTCCTGCCGTTTGCCAGCGCCCGCCAAATATGCCGCCCCGGCTCCAGTCGCTGCAGTGACTTGCTCTTGGGGATGCAAACGTAGCCTGGGTGACTTTCTGACGCTCAAAGGATGATGAACGCAAGTTGTCGAAAGGTGGGTCAAAACAGTTCAAGAAACACCTAAACACCTTCAACATGGACGAAGATTCTTCAACGACGATGGAATTTTAAGGGTAGTCCCACAGCGTTCGACCAAAAGCTCATTTCATTTCCATCCATTTCCACTTCAACACCATTTTGGTGTCGAACCTTGAAGGCGAATGTGATGTGGATGACGTAAAAAGCTCAAACACATCTCCCCGTGAATGATGTTTGGGATTCCTTGCGCGTTCCAAAGGGTGGCAAGCACCCTACTCTATTAGGGTACCCAACAGTGTTATTTTGACCCCAACAGGTGGTTTCTGGGCACCTGTTGTCACCAACATCTGTTGGCCAAGCCGTGTCCAGGTCCAAAAGCAGCCGCGTTTAGCGGCCTTCGCCGTTCGCTCACAAACATTGAACTGCCCACGAGAGAAATCCCCTTCTTCTTGGTGCAACTCAAGGTTAAGCATAAGTTCATACAGAAGATTGCACTCTGCTGCACCCTGTGTAGCAGCCTGTGCCATGGCACCCTGCTGCAGGCACCACCGAATCGCCACCTCTGCTGCGGTCCGCTGCTTCAGCTCCGCCAGCTCAATGAGCGCCGGTGCCAGCGGTGCTGCACGCGAGCCGCGCTCACTGCGCGCCAGCTGCCCGCGTGCCAGGGGTGTCGCGGCCATGAGGGCAATGTGGTGCTGGCGGCAGAAGTGGGATAGATCACGCCTCAGGCTTGGTGGGAGACTCTTTGGAAAAATGAGACAGGGAAAGATAGGGAAAGTGGTGACTCTGGAAAGTGGTGAAGTGGTGAAGGGGGCCAAAAGGAACCATCCAAACTATATCATTATCAAACGATCTATGAAAGACCAGAATCTCAGCCTTTTCAGATCATTTCACGTTGGCATCCAGATCAGAGGGCGGGGGGTTTGACCAACTCTTGGGATCTTGGGACTTGCCGTTGGCCCGGCTTGGTACACGTGGCTGACCAGTCTGATCCTGTTCGAAGAGATCCGGGAGAAAAGAACACACCCCCTCTGAATCAGTTCTTCTGATGCTGGACCTACAGGAGCTGCTGGGAAACGAGGCCCCAAGCCCCGAAGCACTGCGCCGAACACGGTGCACCGCCGAGGCTCTGCTGATTGGCCAAGTGCAGCTCCACTTGGAGGACCTCTTCGGTTCGGAGCAGCATGACATGTCGAGGTGTCAGTTGGTCTCCAACAACTGAAGGTGAGGACATGCACCGGATCTACGCCTCCTAGAGCTCCTAGAGCTCCGGCGATGTGTTTTCCTTTCGAGCGCGACTTCCGTGCTCCGTGCTCCACGTGGCTCCACCGTCGGTCGGTCCGGTCGCACGGGGTGGACTTGAGACATCTGGACCGAACACAGGGCATGAAACAACTGCCGGATGACCCATCGGTCATGAGTCATAGGGGTCTGATATGATGATGTAGTGGAACATCTGGAAGCACAGAAACAAATGATTGTTCCAACATGTTCCAACATGGCTTGCTTGAGATCCTTACATGACAAGCGGTTGGGACCAGGGAAACATCCATTCCCAAACCATTCATGCATGGAATAGTATGAAATATACCTTAATGTCACTCACATTGATTCGACTTGGGAGTCCTTCCCGGCCTCGCCTCGGGCATCTCGCGGCCAGTTCGCGCCAGGGCCGCCAGGTGTTCCGTGCTGAAGTTGCACACGCCCACGGCTTTCGCCAAGCCCCTCACGTGGACGCATGGTTCATCAACCCCCCCCAATTTCCAGGTAGCGAAACCTATCTAATTATATGAGGGGGCGTGATTCATCAGGTGGAAGAGGGGCCAGGTGACAGCGACAGGAGCGGGTTCCAATCCGTCTTCCACGTCTGTCCGCCGCCCGGGTAACCCGTCTGTCCGCTCCTGGTGCGCAGCTGGAGCATGGCGTCCCAAGTCCAAAGCACGCTGCCGCCCCTGGGGCTCTGGATCAAGTACAAATCCTTGGGCGATGAACTGAGGATGGTCTGCCGGGCGACCAAACAGCCCCTGTACAGCTCTAGGAGGCCCTGTCAAAGCCGCGGTGGGCGAGGTCAAGAGCTGACAACCTGGCATCAATTGCCCTCGGAACCACTTTTGAACATGACATTGACCGAACTCCTCAATCGTCAATCATTTTTGGTTCCAACCTCTGGAAGGCCATCTCTTTTTCCGGGGTGGACATCGGGAGATGCACAAAAACGAGTCTCAAGAAGACCTGATCGCTTTGAAAAACCTAAAGCTGGGCATGAAGCTCTTGGGAGCACACCTACAGTCTATATACTACTTCTAGTTCCACTAGCTTGGAGATGCATCAGCATACGAAAGCCTTCTCCAACTTCCATGCAACTCCCTGGTCACCCATTGGTCACTTGCTGCGATGCGAAACAAACCATGTCGTGCTGCCCGAGAGTCCACGAAGGAGGTTCCAAGGCGCTGCAACGAGGCATGCAAAACCTCTTCCAATTCATCGCCATGCCTTGGTCCCAAAAGACCCGGGGACGTGTCCAGTGTGTGACGCGAGGTCCAAACGACGCGACTTCATTAAGCGGTGAGATCTTGTCTTCAAGAGGGAAGTGACGGTTTGTACCACACACGTCCAGCATGGTATCCATGGGTATCCCCCTCTTTACTGATCAACCAAAAGGAGCACTCGGAGTTGTCATTCGTTGTGTCTCCGTCTGCTTTCTTCAAGTTAGGACCATTTTCCTCCCCAATCGAGACCCAGTCCCGTCCTTTGTGCTCCTTTGGGCCGTGATGCTCGCTGGGCGGAAGCTTGGTGGTCAGAAAGACCTCCGGAACCCGGTCGACCCGGTCGACCCGGTCGGGTGTCCGGGCGTGTGGGCTCCCCGAACTTTGAGAGCTTTCGCCACAATGTCCGAAATCTCAACCCACAGGCTGACGCACCCTGAAGTTTAAACCTGAACCCTGTGCGCCAGTGGGAGGTCCAAGAATAAAGCCTTCCTCCAAAGGACCCTGTCGGGCAGCCCCTGGCTCCCAAACAAGGAAGATCATCAATTCGCAGGACCAACAGGCTTGCCTGCAGAATCTGTCTTGCATGTTTCGCCTTGGGGGCTCACCAACGCGAACGCATGTCCTGAGCACTCCGCATCTTCTCTCTTCAATCCAGCTGCTCGGATTCCATTGGCAATCTCCTGGTGAAGCGAGCGGAGCGGTCGCCAGCGGTCACAGCGAGTCCCTGAAAGCACCGGAACGGGCTGGGCCTGTAGCTGGGCGCTGGCTGGGGCATGGTCTTGGCAGGCCGCTCGAGCCATCCCTGCAAAAGACCCCTAACAGTGTGTCTAGCGAGAGGTGTGAAGTGAAGCAGAAGGTCTAACTGCAGAGCTCTAGAGGTGGAGAGGGATAGATCTAGGGCTGGAGGTCTAGAGAGCACACATATGAGAGCACATTTGCTGCGCTCCCACGAACTCTGCACTTCACGGTTCACAAAGGTTCAAATCTGCACTTGTAAAATGTATGTTGTCCACGACATTTTTTTCTCCTAGGGGTCTTTGAACGCAATACATATACTGCAGTATGGTGTACGCTCCATGTCAATTTCGCTCTATGCATTCTACCAATTTTGACTTGCTCCTTTTGAATGATCACTTGAGGCGACCTGCTTTGGAGATCCCTGGAAGAGCGATTGCCATTAACAAGCAAGTTCTACCCTGTCAGAATTCCTCCAAGAACCTGCAAAAACGGTGGCCTTATCGATGGCAAAAGCTGTTGTCTTACCCATTGCCAGTCCAGTATTCAGAAATTGCATCCAAAACACCTCTCAGCTCGTTCCTGGATTTGTTTTGCAGAACCTTTCCCTTTAGATTCCCAATTCGGGCGAGGCATGAATGTATGGATTTCAGCCAGCAGAACCTGCAAACCCACATGGTACCAATGTATTCACGTCAACTGCAACTGATCTACGCGGCCATAAGCAGCTGCATGACAGCTCGATCATGGCTATTTGATCAATGTCTGTTCACTTAGCTCCAACCCTCCCATGGAAGTAAACGCCTTTTCGCTTGCACAGGAACTTTTCAGATTTCAATCGTTGGTCAAACTTGCAGGTGAACACCGCTGTTTCACCATGTTTCACCTAATTCTCCGAGCTCCAGAAGCCACCAGGAATGCGATGCCCCACCGGACCTCCTCATTTTCGAAGCCCGGGGCGGTGTCGATGAGCCGATACCCGCACCGAAGGGCCGCGCGGACCGCCTGGACACCGTGTGTGACGCGTGTGACGCGTCTGGCCCGAGGGCTTCCGTGGGTCCGCAACAAATGCAAACATCACGTATCTTTTGCGTCATTCTGTCATAGTTGGGAGGATTCACTCCAAATCACACCTTTCTTATATACCCTTTTCTTAGACAAAAGTCCCAGGACTCAAATTTCATCAAATCACCCAAATCCATCCCACCACTTCAAAGCTTCACTATGCTTCACTGCCAGTGCCTAGATTAAAGACTTGTGGTCCAAGAGTCATGGTGTGCGAAAAACCGTGCTCGATCTCCCGCAACGCTTCGCACACGACATACCCCTTGAGCTACGGGGGTGGGTATCGGAGGGTATATCATGGAGTGGGTGGAGGATGGAGGAACCTCCTGAGGTCCTGCCATTCTCTGAGAGAAGACTTTGGAATCCTGCACTGGCCGTTGTTTGGGTCGCGCCATGGAGGGGCGACCAAAGTCGGTTTCCACCTGTTTGGACTGCCACGTCCTGTTGAACCGTGTCTCACCGATGTTCCAAGAAACACATCTATGAGTCATAAATGAGCGTCTGCCACTTCGCCACATCGGTCGTGCTTCCACCAATCGCCACATCCGCCTCCCGACACTCAGGACCTTTCAGTTGGCGCGTGCCAAGGCCCAACATGGGCATCCTGCCGAGGTAGGCGAGTGCCAAGGCCGCAGGACAAAACATGACACGACCCACGTTATTTTTCTTATGCATGATTTACCACTTAAGTCTATATATATATACAAATGCAAAACACCCCCACACGGTGCCCTAGCAGCTCTAGGCCTCAAACCGGATCGAAGTTCCACGCAGCTCTCGAAGTTCAAGGCCCTGGACGCGAAGTCAAATCCACTGAACTGCTGGGACTTTGTGTCCCGAGATCTTGGGCACCTCTTTGGGGCTCCAACATGAAGGGAGCCCAACATGCGCCTTGGAACACACGGATCCCGGACATGCAACCATCCAATATGAGCATCCTTGATCATTCTGAGCAAATAAGTGATTCGAACATACCGTGAAATATAGATGTTAGATCACTTTCACTTATGAACTGCTGTCTTCGGCGACGTTTCATTCCTACCCCGGCCAAATGCTAACATTCTTCCCACCAAAACACCCCGAAACATTGTACATCATTGTGCAACTATACCTGTACCACATGCTGCTTTGGACTGCGCAGCAAGACCCGCGCTGCCTGACCGCTGCATCTCCAGCCGGCGCGGCGCGACACCAGCGGCCACCTGCACACACAGGTCAGTGATGCCAATGTTGGCCCCGGAACGACCTGAACAACCAGGACTTGCAACATGCACAGTGACCCCTCCCGCATACTTTCTTCAAGTGATCCTGCCCTAAGAGGCGAACTTTGAGCCACGTCGTGACGGCAAGGAACCGTCTGTGCATCGGCTGACAGTGCCATGGGGATGTGACGTGGTACGTGCAGATCCGAATCGCAACTGACACGCAAACTCCCAAGTTTGAGTGTACCCTGAATATAGCTTGGCTTTTTGCCCAAAAAACATGCCCAAACAGACTTGAATAGAGCTTGGCATTCATTCAACAGCCTCTGAAAAGCAAAGTCTCACTTTCAACCTACCCATGCGGAGGAATATTCCCTGTAAGGACCAGAAAAAAAAACTCACTCATTCCAACGGCACGATCGACCCGGTCCCCGCTGGGTCGTCTCGACCTCCACGAGTGAGGGTTAGGCATGAACCAAAGTGCCTTCAGTGACATTTACGGAATAAACATCATGTATTTATGGACTACGAAGCCGCGGTTTCTTAAGGCCTCAAGAAGTCCTGAGGGCGACGTTTTCGTAGCGATCAAGTCCTGACGTCCCCGTCTGATTTTGATGTTTGGAAGTGACATATGATGTATACAGTATACTGTATGCATACATATACAGTACACACCAACGTGGCACAACGTGGCATTCTCCGGGCTCGTTGGTTTCAGAGTGCATGATGCTTTCCTGTTCTACTGTTAAAACTGCAAAACTCATAGCCTCTCAAAAGACGTTCAACAAATTAGATGCAAATGCACGTCTTCATCATGTCCAGAAGGAACTCACAGAGATGTTGACGAAGGAACTTTGGCTCAACAGGGGTCCATGATCTCTTCTCCAAAGTGGGTCTGGGTCAAAAAGCTGTGACCCAACAAACCCATGGCAACTGTGAGCAGTGATTGGGAGAGCTGCAGCTTGCTCAAATCTGGTTGGTGCTTCAAGTCAATCCAAATCTTCGCCAATGACCATCAATTGAGATCACCAGTCCAATGGAGTGTGATGGCCAAAAAAGTCCCCCCAAAAACATATACACCATCATACTCATCAGCCAGGCTTACAATCTGTACATCTGGTTGAATCAGCCCCTTCACCACTTGGTCAAACCATCACAGGCCTATGGCCTTCCATGGACGGTTTTTTCACGCCTCGCCCTTGACTCACCGGACACGGCCGAAATTCGATGCCACGGCCTTAGACCGCATAGACCAATGTTGTTCCATGTCGATTCTTCTTCTCAAATGAACCGTGCAAACCAAAAACGATATGATTAAACTCACCCCATACATGTCGTATAACTTCTTACGACGCTCCTGCTTACCATTGGGACCATTGATGTGTTTCCCGGTTTTGCCACAAAGCACACGTCCGTATGTTGGTTCGACTTCATGTGCTTGCTCGACATGCACGGCCTAAAAATGGTTTGGTTTTGCGGATGGCATGGCACACTCTCCGAGTCACTCGCTTTCTCGTAGCGGAGGCCTCCTTCGAGGCTGGAAGATGGAATCGGTGTAGCAGGACCTCCTGCGAAGTCACTCACGGCCGGGTACAGTGAGAGAACCAGGTCAGGAGTGGCATCAGCAATTCCCAGCTACTCCATGGGACTGGTATATATGCCTTTTAGCTGCGTATACATGGATTCCCCCGAACCACCCCTGGCCTGGTTGGCAAATATGGCATGCTTACATGGAGTGTCTGGGATTGACATTGAGTTAAGCACGTATCAAAACCGTTTGTATCTGTTTGGGGGTCACTATTGTTAGGATTTCAGCCAAGGGTTTGCGGCATTGTGGGCCTTTCAATCAAATATAGCCCTAAAAAGTTTGGAGGGCAAAACATTGCAAAAGTGTGTTTCGCACCCTGCCCCAGCGATCTGTATGCAGCAATGGGTACCAAAAAAAATCATGAAATCAAGCCAACGGCTCCTGAGGAACAGTTTGTTGAAAACAAATGCCCTCCACCTGTGGAGGCATGAACGCAGCTCAGACCCACAGCCACAAGTTTTTGCCAGTGACCCACAGCCACTTGAACCATGAAAATGTGTGCCTCAGAAAGAGGGGGAGCCAGGGCACACATAAGCCAAAAACAAATGGTAATCATCAACAACCAAGCGCTGCATATCACACATCCTGATAAACAGAACAAACAACATTTGCTAGTCATAAGATTCATTACTTAGATATAGTTGATATAGTATGATATAGTATGTTTCTCCGTACGTATGGGCTTGCCTCCGAACAAAAAAGGCGCCAGAAAGGATTTCCCAAGAATTGTAATTAGTGGGTTTTTGCCCGCTGACTTCCCTTCCAAAAACATGGTCGGTCCCACCGAAAAGGGGGGAACCCAGTCGTCCGCCACGCCGCACGGCGCTCAGTCGTCCTCCCAACGCCTGGCGCAATTCAGACGAGTTTGCTTCCTACGGAACGAAAAGCAGAATATGAAGATCCGAAGAGTTGAAACCTGGGGGGCCTGAGAACGTCTACCATGCTGGGTTTTGACTTTGCAGTTTCAAGTGGATTTCAGGATATGTCCTGCCATGCGAAACCGCGAACGCATCCAGGCGATGCACAGAACGACGCCGTCGGCCACCATGGTTGATTGGTATGGCCGAAAGACATCAATGTCGACCAGCCCAGTCGCCTTCCCAAGATTCCACTGTGGGAGCCGAAATCAAACGCCCCGACTTCCTCAGTATCCCTTGCAAGCAAGTGAACCTTTTTATACAATTTTGACATCCTTTTTCCATCTGTTCATGTTGAGTTTGGAAACCAATCCCCCAAAGTACGGTCAAAGTTTTATTCGGAAACTAAAAGGTGATCTTCGGAAACTTTACGGTTTTCTTCGGAAACTTTACGGTGTTCTTCGGAAACTGTTGCATGGAAACTAATCTTCGGCAACTCAAAAATGATCTCGGAAACTTAAAGGTTTTCTTCGGAAACTATTCTTCGGAAACTAATCTTCGGAAACTTTACGGTGTTCTTCAGGAACTAATGTTCGGAAACTACAGATCGCAACACAAGCATGTATATACCGTAGCCGTCACAAGGTACGTCAATATCCCACCCACCCACCCCCCCCCCCCCCCCCGCCCCCACCCAGCGCTCCTTCATGCAAAGTGGTTGCAACATTGTAAAAGTTCTGAGGAATACTTTCTAAAGTTAGCTTTCTGAAGATCGCGGAATAGTCTCTGAAGATCGCGGAATAGTTTCTGAAAATCGCAAAATAGTTTCTGAAGATCGCAAAATTTCTGAAGATCGCGAAATAGTTTCTGAAGATCGCGAAATAGTTTCTGAAGAAGCGAAATAGTTTCTGAAGATCGCAAAATATTTTCTGAAGATCCCAAAATAGTTTCTGAAGAATAGTTTCTGAAGAGTAGTTGCGGAAGAGTACCAAATAGTTGCGGAAGAAAAGTTTCAGAAGAATGGAGAGTTGCGGAATAGGACTTTGTTCCCCAAAGTACGGTTTGGCAGGTGATCCACTGAACTGGGTAGGAAGCACTGTAGGAAGCGTCCCTTCGAAAACCCGAAGAAACACCAACACCACCTGTGACTTGTTGCGCGCCTCGGCGAAGGGTTCGGATGGTTCGGCTGGAGCTTTGCGCCATCGGCTCATTGCATGGTTCAGTGATGCTCGGATGCTGCCGGGCACGAATCAACTCGTTTTCACAGCCTAGCCCATGTTTTTCCATGTTTCTTGGGTCCCAGATGGAAACGGCCCAAACGCCCGGGTTTTTCGCATCGTAGACCGACCGTTGAGCTCAGCCAGGTCGCCGCGGACTTGATCCGAAGATCGTTCGCACGGAGGACCAGGATTAAAACAACGGGTTGCAAGCTAGGCATATATAGGAAACAGCTCTAGGTAGATCATGGGGGGGCTACCAAGAATATAATAATATATTATATATTAACAAAACAATTAGATGGGTGAGATGTGGATGAGTCGCTACAAGCAGCTGACACTTAGGATGCAGGGGTGGTTCCAAATCAACACTGAGGATGTCAGAGACGTGCTCCTTCGCCATGACACGTGCTCTTTGCACTTCCCATCACTTCACGCTGCTCCCAATCCGCCCCCCATGCCCCCGACTTCGTGCCGAAGGACGGTGACAGAACGAAGGTCGAGTGGAACGAAGGACGGTGACAGAATACCTTCGACGTTCCCTTCTCTTCGGCCAACGGACCGTTCTCAACGACTTTGTCTAAAACCCGAGCGGGGTGAGCGGCGCGAGCCCCTCTGTCGTCCGAGGGAACTCCCAACGACTGCTCCGAAAACAATCCATTGTTTGGCCAAATGGAAGATGCCCTCGGGATCCAAGTACCTCCTCAAAAGGTCCTTGGCCCCTTCAAACCCACCCCAGTCCCACCTTCTCAGAGGGTACGACCGGATCGATAGGGATGAAAAGTGCAAAAACCGAAAACAAACACCCCAACACCCGAGCCCGGTTCGCGAGCCCCTCGATCCGTCGCTCTGTTCTCGGGAGTTGCCCTGAGCCGTCAGCCCTGAGCCCAATTCAAGCCGGGCCTTCGGAGTTTGGGAACCCGAAAAAGACGTGACGCATGTGATCACCAAGTGGAGGGTGAGCCTTCCCCGCTGCAGCAATCAACAAAAAGAAGACCTGTTCGAAAAGGCTACCCTGGTCATCACTCGATATATGTTGTTGCCTTCAGCCCCCCGAAGCAGTCTTGTTCTTTTCCTCGCCTGTCAATGGCCCCCACAGGGCTCTCACTCTCACTCTCTGCGAGCTGTGGAGGAACGTGTTGAGTGGTCAAGCCTCCCTCTGGTGTTCGACAGCTGTCGCTGTGTCGCTGTGTTGGGAGACGCCTATTGGAAATGGTGCAGTTGAGTCGTGGTGTGCTCTGCAATCAACATGCCACAGAATAGCAAGTGACTTGGTAGGATGTTCACAATTAATCAGGCCTGGTAGGTCCTCCTTTAATCTGGAACACGTTGCTGGTTCGCCTTTTGCTCCCCTGTTTCTACTCCACCCAAAGTTCTTCAAAAGCAGAACTAAAATTAAAGCAAGCAAGTTCAATTGGTTTGTGCGCTGACGGGCCACGGCCCCCGGCGGTCTCTGCTTGGCTGAGAATCCAAGAGAAAACATCTTGAAGTCATTGGTGAACCCTGGTGACATTTGTTCCCCCAAGCTGCGCTCGTTGAGAGCGCCCACATGCCCGGACTATTCTTCTGTTGCTGCATGGCATGGTATGGTTCTGGAGCCTGGGCAATGATGCCACGCGGCGTTCTACGTGAAAACAGCTGGAAGCCGAAGCAATGATTCAAGGGGTTCATTGAATGACTATTTATTTAACACTATATATATATATATCAATATATGCCGCTAGATTTCCTGGACCACTGCAACTTCGCATTTTGTGCTGGTTGATTTGGAGATAAATCCGATCCTGTAAGTCTACTGTATCCGCTTTCAATTCACCAACAAACACGTAAAGTAGCGCTCGCTCAACTCTGGCTAGTGCATCTCATCGCCAAAAGAATGCACCAGGCACAAATCTATTGCAAAAGGAATCACCGACAAGTACCTGGTTGCCTAGCTTGAGAGTCTCCCCATCTGATCTTATAAAGCACATTTTCAATCACCATTCACCCTCATCTTTGAGGCCTCCATCGGCGCTTCGACTTCGAAAAGGGGGCCCAGCCGGCCCAGCGGTAGAGTGGGTCTCACTCGCCGGACCGACAAACGTCCTCCTTTTCGCCTTTGTACAAAGAGAGCATCTCAGAACGCTAGTAGGGCCTCCGCGTCTGCGCGGAGGCCAGCCGAGGCGCACTCGCCACCGAAGCATGGTTCTAGTTGGCTGCCTGGGGTGATTGGTGACTTCAGCGCCTCCAACAGCTTTCTTGACCTGACCCTCAGTTTCCCTGGAACAAAGAAGGGAACCTTTTTCCATCTGAGAATCTGTCTATATTGAGTGATTTGAGGTGGCGTGTTCCCAATCTCCCCCTCAAACGGGTGATCCGTTGTGGTCCATCTGGGTAGGGTGCGCCATCTCGCTGTTGACGTTTGTTGCTTGCGGCCCATCCAGGTGCGCAAAGGGTCACCTACTCAGTCGCAACGTCCCAGCCAAAACGCACATGTGAATTTAGACGATGGATTATAGTTCAACCCTCCCAAGCCTCAAGCGGTTCCACATGGTTTTACAATCCATGCCCGCGAGGTTTTTTTTTTTGGGGGGGGGGTTATAAATCAAGAGTCTACCTGAACCATCCAGCGGATGTGGAGATCCAATATCAGAAATTGTGGGCTGGGTAGTCCATTGCATTGGGCACCCCCTTTGGATAGTCCTGGTACACTCGGATCGCACCCACCCGACCGCGACCCGAGCACGGCGAGCAACCGCTGAGGTCGGGTCGAAGCGCGCGAAGCGGCAGCTTGGGCCGCAGAAGCATATGCCGCATAATAGCCACCGGGATAATAACCACTGGGATAATAGCCACAGGCATAATAGCTATTGGGATAATATTGGCCATTGGCATAGTTTGCATAAGCAGTGCTGGCCGCATAGTAGCCATTGGGCCTCAGCGCTGTTGCAACCCGCAGGGTGCGATTTGATAAAAAGGATCAGTTAGCGGTGCAGGTGAAATCCTGGTAGTGACCTCAACATGGATAGAAAATAATGAAAAATACACCCCCCTCTAAATCCTTTGTGGCTTGCCGACTCTTCGCCAGGTTGAAGGCCCCCCCCAGTTTCGCGACATTTCGCGACTATGTGGCACATGTGCAGCAAAGAATCCATATGTATGAGTCGCTAACATCAGAAAACATGCTTCAATCCTGGTGGGTCATCTAAACCATCCCCCACCACAGCCCAAACATCACAGGCATTTGATCATCATGAACCGATTTCCCTGGCACAGCGCACAGGAAAATGAACCATCCTGACTCTTGCGGCATCATCCGCTGGCGGAACACCACGTCATCCTGGACTCTGCTCCCTCAAAAGTCTCGACGGGAGGGCCTCCATTTTGCCAAGGCACATGGACTGATAGGGCTGGTATGGCGGATACATTTGTTGCATATGCATCTGCTGCTGCTGCTGTTGCTGCTGCTGCTGCTGTTGCTGCTGCTGCTGTTGCTGCTGCTGCTGTTGCTGCTGCTGTTGCTGTTGCATTTGCTGATGTTGCCGCTCCCTCATCATGCG
This sequence comes from Durusdinium trenchii, assembly GCA_963970005.1. NCBI lineage: Eukaryota > Dinophyceae > Suessiales > Symbiodiniaceae > Durusdinium > Durusdinium trenchii. Next base: position 1,576,100 of record CAXAMN010025806.1, on the reverse strand, counting down.
CTGCTGCACCAAGTGCTGCGGAGGTGGGGTCGCCGGTGGTCTGGCCACCTGCCACGCAAAACTCCGACCCCCGCCGCGCCCGTCCCTCGAGCCGATTCCGCCTTGGGCCTTCTGTGGATGATTGCAACACAAACCCTGCTTGGTCTTGCACAAGGTTTGTTGATTACCAGTGCGAAAGACAAACTGGGGAGACATTTTGACTTGTGAATGAAACAAGGTAACACGTGCCACTCAGAGAAGGGTGTGCGTGATGCTACCCTCAGAACATAATGACAAGGACGGCCGAATGACACATGAACCGAGTTGTGACAATTTTGGTGAGTTGTGTTTGTTTTACGACCCAACTCACAACATGATCTCCGTCAGAGTTCTCCATCACTTCACTTCAACATCTTCCATCCACATCTGAACATGGCCTGACTGGTCCCAGGAGGAGGTTGGTCTCCTGCGTCTTCCGCCAAACAACCGAAACAACGCCACTGCTGTTCACAGCAGCCCGGAGAGTTCAACACTGGATGACTCCTCCGACCCCGAGCTGGCGCCTAAAAATTTGTGGTGGATGAGAAACATCCCAGGTGCGGGTAGTGAATCAAATCAAGTGAACCTGAAGAAACCTGGGCAGCTTGCCATACATAGCTTACCTGCTGGGAACCTCACTTCCCGAAGTGGATACATATGGATACAGCCTCAGTAGCTACTTCATGCTACTGAATGCGTGCCTGACACAAGCAAATGCGGCCTCCTTCCTTCTCTAAAATGATCATGGAAGTGAAAGATGGACCCTTCAATGACCATTTTCCACTTCCATGATTATGTTGACACACCACCCCCCCCGTCTCCAGAATGGATTTATACATCTCCATATGGTGGTGAATCATTATATAAGTGTCGACCAGGACTTGTGAGACGAAGAAAGCTCCCGTAGAACCCTTTTCCGCGGCCGCCGCCCTTGTTTATGTCAGGCATTACTGTTCATAGTTTATCCCGTCCAGCAAAAATGACAGCAGCAGCTACAGGAGCAGCGGCGGCAGCAACAGCTACAGCAGCAACAAGAAACTTCAGCAATCACAACCCACTTTAAGAGTATTTGCCAGTATCAGGTCTAGAGTCTAGTGCACGTTTGATATGTTTGATATTGATCAACCATCAACGCCAATGCAAAGAAATCAGCTGCACGGGAAAACGATACCAAAACATCAAGTCTGACCGTTCCACGGAGTCTGTCTGTCTGTTCCACGGAGTCCGTCTTTCGACCCCAAACCCAGAACTCGTGCCTCCTTGCAAGACATTCCGCAGGCATTCCGTAGACCAGGACTTAACATGTTGACCCGTTCAAATGAAAGAAACCGTCGGGTCAAAGCATGAAAGAAACCGCGGTCCTGCAGCTTCAGCGCGCTCCCAGCAAAAGCTGCGGCCTCCTACAGTGGACTCCCAGACCTGATCATTGTGGAGGATTGGAGTGGATTGTCAGGAACAATCTAATTAGTAACAAAGGGCATCGCTACTAGGAACAAGGACGCTACGAACGGGGCTCCTGGCCTTACTTCTAGTAACAAGAAGCTACTAGGAACAAAGGGCATCGCTACGACTGCAAGGACGCTCTCAGGAAGGGCGGATCGGTGGAACCAACATGGGCTTCGCTGTATGGTCCGTCTGGTGCTGACCTCGGAAGCAGGTCAGCCACTCTGAGAACTCGGATGCGCCAGGCCACTGCATGATGCAGCAGCTTGTTCGGTGTGACACTTGACCTGTGCATGCTGCATGTTTTTGCGAACAGCGGCCCTTTTTCTTAGCACACTTTAAGGTGTAGGACACACGTCCCCCCAAAAGGAGCCCTGTTGGTTTGCGCCATTGTTGGTTGTATAAGTGCACAGCAGGGTGACGCATCAAACGCAGCATCGCTGGAACTTGCCACACTCAGGAATTAGCATGATTCTAAGAAAACCCGGAATCGTTTCAGGCACCGGCAAATGCCGCCAAAAGGAGACAAGACAAACTTTCCATGCGAGACCGCCAGACCTGGCGGCCGCGTTGGCCTTCACTTCATCGAAAAGAGCTCTCGGAAGCCATATCATTGGTAATCCAAAGACTCCATGTATGCCATATATGCCTACATTGACCCCCAAAACCACCCCAATGTAGGCATATCTGGCATACATGGAGTGTCTGGGTAGGGTTTTAATAAATGGCACAAGGGCCCCCAAAAGGTGGTTGCGGACTCCGGGACCCCCAGAACCCACTGACATGGACCGGGTGGCAGTGCCATCTACTCTGAACCCACTGTAGGTGGTAGTCCACGAAATGTCTGCTCTCATGTCCTCTCCAAATGGCTCTAACTCCTGGCTGAACTGCTTTGAGATCTGCTGCAACTGCAACCTTCCTGGTTTGCTGTGCGCTCGGGTGCTGTCTGAAGACCACCTCTCTTGTCGAGAGACGCTGCCAGAACTCCTCAGTTTCAGCAACAAATCTTGCCCCTGAATGGGCTCTGTGCAACTTCCTCTACTCCCAAAATCGTCACTGCAAGGTGCCATGACGAACTCCCAGCCACGGCACTCTTTTGTCATCCAGGATGAATGTCTCGCTCTAAACCACCTGCCTTGCTTGCAATGCCCCGTCCATGCCTGTCCAAAAGTCTCGTTCTTTGGCACAGTGTCGGCTGGGAATATCTGGAGAAGCACCCCTGGCCGTGCATAAGTGCCGAAGGTGCAAAGGACTTCCTTGGAGTGCAAGTGGCGAAGAAGCAGGCCACGTACAAAACCGGCTTGCAGCTAAGGCGGAAAAAAGCAAGAACAAGGATGTCAAAGGCACTTTTAAAGGCCAAGTTGGTCCTTGGATGAGGTTTGGAGATGTTCTTCCCCTGCCCTTGCCTGTCCCTTGCTCAGCCGGGCCCCCGAACTGCCCTCTTCAAAGGAGATTCCATGGGCCTCAGTGGCACAATCCGGTGGACTGGTCCATCATCTACCAGGTGGTGGTGGGATCAAAGATTCAGAGGTCACTCCACCTGCAAATGTGAAGAACCAGTGGATAAATTTGTCTGACATAGAGTTTGAACTATGATTTTGCTTTGATGCCCTTCATGTTTTTGTTTCTTTTTGCGTCCTGCACCCTCATGAGCGCACACACACACACACACATCACTGAAAAACAGAAAAAACACAGCACCTCACAGCACCTCGCGTTTCCGACTTGACTGGAAGGGACCCACCTCATTGCTCCAACCGGGCCCTTCCTTTTTCCTCTGCAAAGTCCTCGGGCCGCGAGGCGTAGCGCACGGCACCGGCGTCAGCGCCCAAACCATGGCAGGGGTCGCCGAAGGCCAAGTGCCGGGTCCAAAGTTCATGGAGCTCCTGGGCGGTGCCGGCTACGCTCGGAAACAGGGCTTTTGCGTGGATGGCATAGCCCCGATCTGGGATGACCAGTGTCCTCTACAAACAGGTGGTGCGCTCCATTTCCATGAATTTTTCAAGGGTCGTGGAGGGATGTAACGCTACTTTACTTCGAGCGATCCCGCATGCATTTCAAGGCTTTGTTTTGGTACCAAATGACGGCCACATGGCTACATTATGCTACATTGCTATTGCTCCAACGTCGCCAAGCAAGCGTCTATCTTGCATAAATACTGGCATTCTATCTGGCACATATTCTGGCTGGCATATACTCCGGCATTCCTATTTTGGCATATGTTCTGCCATTTTTGCCAGCATGTGCTCTGACATTCTTTCTGGCAATCTATTTGCCATCTCTTCTGGTGTTCTTTCTGGGCTTCTATCTCGTTCAGGTCCGCCTACTGCGATCTGGAGCTCATGGTCTGGCACTCCAACTGGCATGTTTTTTGGCATTCTATCTGGAATATATTCTGGCATATTTTCTTACATTCTTTATGGCATTTATTCTGACATTCTTTGAGAACGAGTTGCCAATTTTTTTTCTGGACTTCGATCTGGTTCAGGTTCGGTGGTGCCCACTGCACCCTGCAGCTCGCAGCGAAGGAAGAAGGAGGAGGAGGCGGAGAAAAAGGATGAGGAAAAGGATGAATATATAGGAGGAAAAATTGACAGCTGTGACACAATCTATATAACAACCCTCACCTAGCACGTGGGGGAAAATTGCCTCCTGCAGGCCCAACTTAGCTTCATGTTAGCTCGAGACGATCAACTACTTCCATCAGATTCAAAAATGATTTCATGTGGCATGTGGGGTTCACCGCACTATGCCCCTATGGGGGCTCATTTTGGACTTGAAACAAAAGTGATCTCAAGTGCTTGACTGATCTCGATTGCAAACAACAAATTCAGAGCTGGGGGCTAAGGAGAAGGCTGTTATCTCGGGAAAGTGCAACATGTCATAGAAGAGGTCACCTGCCATAATAGGTACGATACCCAATTCTTGCGGAACCTGCCAGAAGGCGTGGAACGTGACCTTGCCATTGCATTACCTTAAAAGGTCGTCTACCAAAACTTCATTCTTCTAGATATTAAGACTTCATTATTGACTTCACATGTGTTCACCCTCTTAGAATCTCGTTCTCAAGTGGCTGTAGGCATGGTCGGTCGCAAAGAAATAGAATATAGATGAAGATATATAAATATATATGGTGGTTGATAGCCTGGAATGGCCTTTCTTCGCGGAAAAAAACTATCTTTCGCGGCCTCATCGCGAAGCATGGTCCTACAACCATGTCTAGAGTCTAGCTAACATGAGCCGGAACATGTCATAGTATTACAAAATAGGGACACACATCTTGCAGCATGACCCCAGTAGAAGGTTGAACGTTTCCACAGCTACTCAGGGTCACTTGCGGCATCTGTGCGACAATTGTGCAAAGCAGAATCAGGCGCAGCTCATCCCAATTTTCGTGCTAGCTACCAACACAGGGTGATGCAGTTTGGGAAATGTTGGGGGCCTCAAGCTGGGAACCTGGACTTTAGCGGCGCATCGCGGATCTTTCGCGCAATTTCACTGGGAAGCCGTAGCTTTTGCAAACATCTGCACAGCCCGTCAGAGCAGCAGGGCTGTGCCTAATGTCTACCTAGGATTAGGGAACCCCCCCCCTATTAGTCTACCCAGCGTTCAGGCCCCAATAACAAAAACTAATTTGAACCATGAATTTCCACAGTCACCACCCTCTAATAAATTTTTTTCTTGGCTGAACCCCCCCCTATTAGTCTACCCCCTGTCCCCCCAGGAGACATATAGTTATTTAAATATATATGTGTGTTTAATTAGTTTTGTTCTTTTTCCCCTTTCAATATTTTCTTGTCTTGCCATGGTGAAACTGATCTTCTGGTTGATTACCAATGCTCTCCCAAAGCAACAGTTTTCCTAGAATTTCCAAAAAACTCTCTAGGAAAACTCTTTCATTTTCCATTATTAAAACTCTATCAAAATCTGCAATTTGAGAAGCTCAGAAAGGGTACCCCCCATACACCCCCTACCCCCCTCTAATAGTGGGGTACCCCCCCTATTAGTCAACCCCATCCATGATGAGCTCTCATGGACCTCATGATGAAAGGGAATTAGTATTTGGGCTCTCATGGATCTCATCATTCCATCCCAGCTCTTCCAAATACTAATTCCCTTTCATTCCAATTCTTCCAAATACTAATTCCCTTTCATCCCAACCCTTCCAAATACTAATTCCCTTTCACTCCAATTCTTCCAAATACTAATTCCCTTTCATTCCAATTCTTCCAAATACTAATTCCCTTTCATCTCAATTCTTCCAAATACTAATTCCCTTTCATTCCAATTCTTCCAAATCAAACTCCCTTTCATCATCAGGTCATCCCCACTATTAGGGGGATGTGATCTCCAAAACCTCCAATCTCAGACCTTGTTGACCTTGTTGACCTTCTAGGCGGGGGGGGCCGTTGATTAATCCGACGATGGCATTACTCAGGTTGCTAGTCTGTGACAGTGGGGGCAGGAATCGGAGAATCCTTTACGCACTGCCAGGGCTGGGCATGGAAATGGGCTTCAGTTCGTTAGTCTGTGACAGATGGGGGCACTTCCGCCCACCGGCGCCGGAGGATTGCCTTGTATTTCTATTCGTCAGTCCGGTAGAAAGGAACACATATGAAAGCGATGACCTTCGATAACTCTTTCGCGGAATAAAAGATGCTTTCGCGAGCCTCATCGCGAATCTTTCGCGGATGGTTCTAACATCTGAAAGCCTATTTTATATAAACTCCTTACACGGGGTTTTCGATCAACTCCCATATGTGAACGAGTGGTCCACAAATAGTACAGTAGATAGAAAGGCTTGAAAGGGATGTAGGCTCGAAACACCCGCCCCGTGGCGTGAGCCGCGCTGCTCGTGGCGTCTTGAGATCATGTGCCACGATGAGCTCTTCACCACAGCGGTCGCCCAAGCGCCAGTCGAACCACTCGAGACCATGCCTGCGGGCCCCAACTGGATGGAGCAGTTGGGCTGGTCTCTAAGCCGGTTAAAATCATATGGCCCAACTGCATCATCACCCTTTATTTTTTAAATCAGAAATCACTAATAATTAAAGGGTGAATCTGGAAGTGCATTATATAATATATTTTGCTCTCGTAGCTGCAATCTTCCTGGAGTGTTCTGGGATGACGATCTTCATGGGAAAGTCCATGTAGACAAAATTGCCGCCCTTTCATCTATAAAACCAGCCCAAATACAAACATCAAACATCATAGTCGCAAGGTCTAGCTGTGTAATGTATATGATTGCTTCCTCGAAACACCGGTGTCAGAACACGATTTGACGTCCTTGGAGTTGCACACCTGGTGATTCTGACAAAACCAAAGCCCTTGAAGTCCGTGGTCCATTTGGGGCACAGTAGCCATATGTGGCATCCTAACATGTCCTAACCATTTGCAACCAGGTCTGCAGGAATGAAGTGTCCAACATGTTCTAAGCACCACTAGGGTACACATCCCTTCCACATGGTTGGTCTTTCCTCCCCTCCCCTCGTGTCCAGCGTGTCCAGCGTGGTCTCCTCAAGCGGTGCGGTCGCTGGATCTCCAACTCTCCAAAGACCAAACCCACCTGACAGGTGTTGAAGACACAGCGGTGTCATGGCCCTCCAAAGAACGTAGGGAAGATCGGAAGAATCTCTTTTTATGTACCCTCATTGAGAGTAGATGGCACAAGGGCTGGTGGTTTAGTAGTGGACCCCCATCTGTCTAGGACATCTTGGGGGAAACGTGCCATCGAACCTCTGAAACCACTGTATGTACCCTGATGAGCTCTTGGTGAGCCCTAGCTCGGTGAAGAAACAACCACGTACCGTGGCAGTCAACAGGGCGGTATTGGCATGGCACGTGACCTTCCCGGAGATGCAATCAGCAAAATCATCGCATACCACCAAACACGTTTTGGGCTAAAACCCGAAGTGGGTGAGGACCTGAAGGGCTGCCACAAGAAACAAACATCCTATCGTCGCCTCCAATGCCGTTGTTCTAGTCTTGCTAAACTGTTACAACAAGCCAAAATCATTGTCAAACCAACACAATCAACGCCCCCCTTGAAGCACACAGGGTTCACCAATGGTGTTGTTGACAAACTTGATGCAAACAAACGCTTATACTATAGCATGCCATAGCCACACAACAAATTTCTTCCAAAACCCATGGTTTCTCCAAACACCATCCAACACAACTTCACGCTTTGATTCATTACACTCATCAAATCTCATCAAGATCTGCCTGCGCAGCAGTTCCAAAGAGGTGCCTATTGGAGAGTAGGGTGTCCATGGGTGTCCATGGACACCACCCAAGTCCAGGAAGTTCCTGATTCACCCTCCTGAGTTCATCCGGTTCTCCTGGTGAGCTCCTGGTTCTCTCCTGTCTCATTTCTCCAGGCCACCGAGTCGTCATCCGAAGCCCACAACTTCCATGGGATCTCGGCCGCCGAGGCCATGGACGAGGCCAGCCACCGTGCCAAGCGGTGGTCGATGACCCACAGACCGCCTGGTGTTCGGGGCGGTGCAAGGTGAAGGACGGACAGGAGGTGCGGCATTCACTGGAATGGTTGATGAATTCACTATGAAGGGCAATGGATGGGCACATGGCCAAGTCAAAGGCTGATGGGCAATGGATTGATCAATGGACTCTGAGTATGAGACCCATGGATGCCCATGGGTTTTCTATGGTTTTCTATGGAATTATGCTTTCTTATCTTTGACGTTGCGTGGTCACACTGGTGGTTCCTATACAGACTCTACATATCGCGTGTCCGGCCAACTCCATGCCATTTGCAGCGCATAAATTGCCTCGAGGTTCTGTCTTTTGAAGGAAGGTCGAGGCAATCAATTCGTCCGAGCGGGGGCTTTCCTCGACCACGCTCGTGGTGTCTTTCGGGCGTGGTGTAGCTTTCGCGATCGGAGCCGTGAATCCCTCGGAGCCGTGCAAAAAAACCCATGGCAAGGGTGCTTTGGACGTTGGTGGCGGCCTCTGATTTAGGTGGCAGGAGCAAGGCTTTCTTCTGGTATCTCGAACTTGTAATTGAAAGTGCTTTTGTTGCGAAGCACGCTGGGAGGGCTGCGCGATGAGAATCTTGATGCGAAGATTTTGTGGCTAGCACAGCCCTTGGCGGACCACCAAGTGCAAATTACCTGACAGCAGCAGAACTTTTTAAACCTCAAAACGCATCCAAATCCAGATTTCTTGTCAAGTGCGGCACTTTTCGGACCCCACTCTGTCACTGCGCACATTTTTGCGGCAACCGCAGCACTTTGTGAATCTCACTGCGCAGATTTTGTTGCAGGCACAAATGTGTGTCCTCTCACGTGTGCGCTCTCTCTCTCTCTCTCTCATACTTGTGCCCTCATGTGGAGCTGCTCACTAGGGTGCTTTTGCATACGTGTGCCCTCTCGGAAGTTTCCTTCTTGACCCTTGCCTTCTTCTACTCAACACCGTTTGGGTTGAACGAACAGGCCGGGAAGTCTATAGCATTTTCCACTGCATTGTCCTTGACTTCCACGGAACTGACGAAGAAGGCCGCCTTTCATGACATCTTCCGGTGTCCGTGCATCTCCTCGTACTCCTCGCCGTCCGTTGGGCGGTGCCCCACAAAGTCGTGGCCGCGATAGGCGTTGCCCAGGTAGAGCCCTTGTCCAGATGGGTGGTCGGCGAGCAAAAGGGCCAAGCGCGGTATATGAACATAGACCTTAGGTTTTGGGAGTGTTTGTGATGGTGTCTCTTGCAAGTCTAGTGAAGTACCTTTGGAAAAGTTAGGTGTTTAACTTGAGGTATATAAATATACATATGTATCCATATGTATCCTGCTTTGCGTGTTTGGCAATGGGGGCCATTGCGTAGGCCACCTCGTTCGCGCAACCACCCTTCGTTCGTCCCCTCTCCCCGACGACCTGCCCTGTGCGACCACCTGTGCTACGCCACGGCACGTCATCGTGCAGTACAGCGAAGTGCTGAGCAAACGGTTGGCGTTCCAAGGCAGCCAGCAGGGCTAGGAAGGTCTTGGCAGCATGGGGCCATCCCCAGTAGACATCCTCCAGCCAAGGCCTTGGTGACCGGTGCGTTTGGTGGCTGCTTGGGTCGATCGACGATGTGTTTTCAGTGGACGTATGCTGTTGACGTCTTTGACTCTAGGGACGTCAAAAGCAGTGTTCTCCGCTGGCTCGTTAGGACTCGAGATCCCTCGTGGCCCAATATGGCCCAATGGCCGGTCAGCAAGATAAGGGTTTGTATGGTCTTGTTATGTCTTGTTAGTAGCGGAGGTGCCACAAAGGTGGGATTGTGTCTGGCGTTTTCGGACATCGGATGCCGCACAGCCTTTTCATCTCGCTGTTCTCAACCAGGTCCCAAAAGTGGTTTCCGGAGCCTGAACCCCCTGCCGCGCAAGTGAGATACCACCTCAAAGCAACCCAAAAGGCCCCAGGAGTGCTTCATGGGTATCTGCGGTCATGAATCAACAAACCTTGGACGTCTTGGGCTTTGCCTTGCCGAGATGCAAAATCAGAAGGTCCCGGAACAGCTCCTGCTCCTCTGCCAGCTGTCGATTGAAGTCCAACAAGCGAGAATTCGTCAAAGCATCCGGCGCACACATGGCAAAGGCATAGGTGATATTCTCGGTACCCGGCCAGGTCAACATTTGCAGCCAGGTCCTCCACGACACTAGCTGTGGCATGACGTTTGGCTGCCGGTTCCCTATGATTCCCTATTCACCAGGGAAGGCGAATCATTCTTTTTCTTAGGGTGCAGTGAATGGCCCACAAACTGTGTGTTTCCACACACTCATCGACTAAACCACACATGCAACCACCTGGTGGAGTGTGGTTTTCCGGACCATGACCGTCCAACATCCCATAGTTGTTGGATAACGCTGTGTACACTGCAGTGAGAGTGAGATTGGTCAAATCCCATGACATCCCACATATCGGTGTGTCATAAAGATATGGAGACCACCAATTCCGGGCCGGCTTGGAAGGACGGCCCGGAAGCTCTTCCGAACCTTCCGCAAAAATCGGAAGACCGGTCTCATCATCTCCCGACAGTGCCAAAACACACACATTCAACATTACACAACCAATTCTCATCATCATCATCATCATCATCACTTCTTCTCCCCTCCTTCGGATCGCCCTCCGCCGCGCGAAGTTCCCCGGCGCCGTCATCACCAGCAGCGCCAGGCCGTGCAGCGAAGCCGCGTCCTCCGCCGCGGCCGCGGCGGTCCACACGGCGCGCGCCGCCGGCGCCGCACGGCGGAAGAACTCGTGGGCCGTGGCGGAAGAAGTCTGGGAAGGTTGGATGGCGAAGTGCTCCTCCAAAAAAGCAGCAGAATTGGTGATACGTGCAGGTGCAAAATCAGAAACATCTAAACGATTCCGAATACTATAGTACTATATGAAAACATGTCCTACATAGTCTATATAGTTATCATCCGCCGACCCTCCGCCACGTGCAAAGGCGAGGCGTGTCTTGTGGAAGGTTGCTTGTAAAGATAGCTTGTAACAGCTTTTGACCTTGTTCTTAGAATGTTCCTTGGCGCGGATGTTTCGTTTCACTGACTTCACCCCCCCCGGTTGTTGTTGATGTTCTTGTTGCTGTTCTTCTTCTTCTTCTTTTTCTTCTTCTTCTTCTTGTTGTTCATACCTAACTACGACTTGGCTCTTACGCTTGCTGCGACCGGCGCACCAGGCCCCTTCGGCCGTGCCAACTGCCCGGGCAGCACGAGCCCGAGCGCAGCGGCGGGGACACCTCCCTGGGCCTCCTGACCGGGACGGACCCGGCTCCTCTGCCGGCAGGGTCTGCGCCAGCAGGTGCGGCGCGTGTCCCAGGGCAGCGAGGTGCTTCTCGAAGTCGGAAACGTCGAAGTCCCTGCAGCAGGTGTCGTAGCTGTGCTCGCCTCACGACCAGTCTCAAGGGGGTGGTTCCTTCCCCCTGCAGGTGAACTCGGCGGGTTGAGGTGTTTCTGTGGAAGAAGCTCGGCGAGAAGCATGAATGGGGCAGGCATGTGTGTGGTGGGTCTTGGGTGTGGCAATGGGCAACCTGCTTCCATTTCTTGGATGTTGGGGTCCCAAGAAGGGAAGGAAGGACATGCGAACTACACGAGTATACTGAGTATACAAACCCATCTTGGTCTGGAGAAAAGCCTTTGTGCCGTCTCCGCTTCAAGTGGAGAAGAGTGTCCAACAAAACTAGGTCACAAGTTTCAACCTCGATGAGCTGCTTCAAGGATGTCATCAGCTTTTTTTTTGTGGTTCCCATGCAGTTCATATCCTTGTGATGCTGGAGGGTCTGTGCGTCGCTTTGCTTGGACAATCCAGCAGCTAGGGAATCAAGCACATCATGCAATCTCTGTCAATCTCTAGGATCCACATACCAGTACATTCTCAGAAGGTACGTCTGGACCATCTTGGACCCTCCTGGTGCCTACATCAAAGTGTCTCTAATCACCCTCTCGAAGGGTATATATATATATGTGGATGTATAGGGAATGATTCTGGATGAACTTCCGAAATTGGTCTCGAGGTGACCACAAGGCGAGCACCGTTGAACGAAGCTACTTTGTCCAGTGGAAGGTGAGTCCACCAGCCAGCCCTCAAAAGCACATCACACGTGGAATCATTTGATACATTCGGTAAATGGTAGGACCATGTAAGGCCATCCCTTCTGTGTGCAGCTTGACCGGATCCTGCCGGCACATCACACCATTTTATACAGTAGCCTTTTCAACCCAGTTCACTCCATCACTCCTGTCAAGCCATCACAACGTTTCGGCCACCTTCTGGCCCGCCCGGGGGCCCCCCCAAGCCTTGCCAACAAGAGGGGTGCCGACCCCAGCAGCAAACATCAGCACCTCGCCAAGAAAGAATCCGGATGAATCTGGTCTGGTGCCCCTTCAAATCATTTTGCACTTGAACAAGAGCGACCTGTGACAATGTCTTCATCTGCCACGACTAGCATGCTTGTCAGCTGGAATGCGAGGCCAAACGGGCTTATAGAGCAAGATTCCAGGTACAGACTTTGCTGGACTGGAGTTGGGCAAGTGTCTTTGGTCTAAGGCAAAACCCCGGAAGCATCCTGAATTCCATGGTGCGTTTGTATTTTTTGGGGGGGCTAATCCGTCTTTGATCATCATGTCATTCTATCATCCGCAAAGGATGGTGACTAACAAACGCAAGACTCACACCAAATGCTCCCAAAAGGAAAGCCACATTCATTGATCAACTTCCTGGAACAAAATGCTGAATCCTCTGGAGTTTCGTACCGTGTTCACCATATTTCCTTCTTTGAGGCAGATTGCTAAAGCCCTCGGACTTCAGCCAAGCATTGTCGAACCATTCGCTGCAGGGCCCACCACGCAAAGCCAGGGCATTCTCCAGCGCAGCCAGGGCGAGCCAACGCATTCGCCGAAAACCAAACTGGCCTGGTTTTGCCAGGAAAATGAGGTACGCACCAGGCACATCAAGTGCATTAAAAACAATCTGATTCATATTGACCCCGAACCAATAGTACGGAAGTGAAGAATCTAGCTGGTTGGAAAACCAAGTTTCTCATAGTTTCTCTACACATTACGATGATTGAATTTGTATGACTTGTATGACTTTGTATACAACGCACACTTCCATGTTCGCTTCAATGCCTTTCATGATGCTTCACAAGGTAGGCTGTAGGCTTGTTAAAGGTTAACGTGTCGTTGTTGGGGTTCATGTCCTGCCCGCCCAGCCTGGTTCTTAGATTTTGTGGTTCCCGTGCAAGCAGCGGGCAGGTCCAACGCTTGAAAGGTTGAAATCCATAAAGCTAAAACATGCTAAAACCCTGGGAGTCCAAGACCATTTAAACAAGGTTAACCTGGTGTTGGAGTGTAAGACTCCTAGTGCAATTTGTCGTTCAGTAAAGGCCAATTTAATATATATACTTACGGACTGGGACTTAGAATGGGTGGTTGTGGATCGCAGAAGGAAAGAAAAACGACCGGATCGAACAGCAAACCCTCAAAACATGCATATGGTGCAGTGGAATGCCTCTCCTGAGGATCAAAAACAAGTAAAAAACCATGCGCATATTGGGTTGACGAAAACATAGATTGTCTCTCTTCATGACTCAACCGTTCATGAAAGCTTAGGATCACTTCCCATTCCAAGTTCCAGTCCGGTATCCTAAGTTGCAGCTCTAAGCTGCTGATTTGCTAAGATTCGATTACGGCAGCAGGCCCAAACCCATTCCAACTCTATAAGGAAAATGGGCGTGGAATTCTTCCCCATTCTTTTTTTCTCAGTCCGCGAGCATATATGCTCATCTAAACAATAAAAAAGTAATGGTTCGAACCCCAGGGACAACACTTGATGTCATGTGATTCTTCCAAAGCAGCCTTACACTCCCCCCTACCCGCTAAACGTTTCGCAGCCACCACGGAACATGGCGGAACCGATCCTGGAACTGCACCGGCCAGATCCGTCTCCAAGTGTTGCCAAGGCAAGTGCCATGGCTTTCCGCTGAAGGAACCGAGAAAGAACTAAAACACCAGCCTCCCCAGAAGGACAATTCACCCAAGATGGAAAAATAACGGCAACACCAAAATGAAATACATTCATTCGTCTTTACTCCACTTTACTCCGCATGTGTCTTGTTTACAGTTCTGTGCATGAAAACGATCCCCCCAAAGGGGACAAACCAACCATTCAACCAACAGTTGCGGTGGAGTAGAAAGGCAATCTCAGTGTCACTGGGCAGTCGAGCCTGGTTTTAAAAAGGCTCAAAATGCAAAAGCAACCATAACCGTGGTGACCACTAGCAAAACAGGACAAACCCAAGCAAACCCCTTTTGAATTCTGTTGTCCTGGCAGCGAAGTTCTTCTAAGCTCCAGCGGTTAGTTTTCTCCACTATGCTTGGCAGGGATTTTATCTGCAGCATGTTTCAGTGACCTGCAGCGATTCCAGGTATCCACTGTGACACATGTGGTGGGCTGGCCTCAACGAACGAACCTGTCAGTCTCGGAGTCTCTGTCTCTTCAGATGCCTCGAGCCGCCCAAATGTTCTGGCACGATCACTGGCGCGGCTTCGCGTCACAAAGTGAGAGAACTTGACAAGCCTTGACACCTCAACAACTATGTGTAGCTATGTGTCAGCTATGTGCAGCTTCAAGTCACAGGTATTCTAGTTGAGCATTCCGAATTAAAACATAGCCGACTGACTGATTGGATATCTGTTGAACCGGAAAACAAGCATCTCAGTATTTCGTCCAGGTCTTGGCACAGAACTGGGTGGGATGAACACCTTCCGAATCTTCCTAATCCGGAAGGACCATCAGAAGGTCTGGAAGGACCAAAGGGGCTGCCCGGTACGTTTCGAGACGACAAGCATGAAACAACTGAGGGACACGGATGGCCCTCCACACGTCGGGTCCGAAATCGACTCGGCCCCGGACGGTTGCAAGCTGTATCTTCCAGTGGATCCCCACCTGCGCCCAAAGGACAATTCGCATGCATGAAGAGTGTTTCACCTTGAACATGTTTCTTCGGTATTCTTCGGTTTTTTCTCGGGGCATGGAAGTCAAAAGCGGGCCACTCAGCTGAGGTGTTGGGGGTGTTTGGGAACAAGCACGGAACAAGCTGGCTACCCCATCGAACATGCTTGTACATCTTTTACAAAGGTGTGTTCGGGGTGCAGTTGATGAGGGTATGAAAAGCGTCCCATTGGCCCATGGTCCTTGGTATCTGTATGTGCTGGCCCTCTTGGGGGGCAGGGGCTAGGAATGACGGTCTCACAGCAAATGGCACAATCCCCCAAAGAAGGTTTCGGTTAGTATAGTTACTATACATCTTGGGTACTATCTTGGGTATACTATATAAGTATACATATCCCAAAAACGTGGTATACTAAGTATACAGTATACATCTTGGCACCAGCACCACCCATTTCGGGTTCCTTCTTGGAAGATCGATCGTCCCAGGGGTACTGTATACACCACTCTTTGGGTGCTGCGGCCTGGAACTATCGCACTTGAACACACCCAAAACCAAGCCATTTGGGAGTGGTGCTGGCGCTTCCGAATCAATGGAAACCCCTTCATTTCCAACCACTAAGCACCCCCCAAAAAAAAACAAGAAGCACCTCCCACACATTTGCATCAGCAAGAAGCAGAAGAGCTCCAATCATACTGCCTTCAAACGTCCGACTCCGCGGAAGCGGAGAGTCGTCTGGGCTTCCGAGCCAAAGGCGTCCAGATGGCTCGTCCCAGTGCAAGCGAAAGGGCCTCAGCGCTTCTCGGCGGATGGAAGCGACACATGCCCAGGCTCGTGGTGTTCAAGGGGCTTGACATGAAGGTTCCACCCCCAAAAATCTCCACGAAAAGGACCCCCAAAGGCACAAAACGATCAACCACCAGAACCTTCCCACGGACCGGAGTGGGTGACCTTTGACCGGCAACCAGTGGCCTCAAACCAGTGTAAGGAATTTACAAAGAGAGACCGCGCCTACTTGGCGCGAGATGTTTGCACACCGCGCGATGTTTTGGTGGGCCCATGCATGTTGTTCCAGGTCTGATCTCCAGCAAATTTGCTGCATGCCCATCTGCTGGTCCACGTGCAACGGGATGCCCACTTGGATAGGAATCTCCTAAAACCTAGAATGCTTTATACCAGGAGTACTACCAGGAGTTGGGCGGTTTGGTTCGTCCCATCCAGTGAGTGGATGATGACCACCCCTAACCTCCATGGATAGCACCCATTAGCACCCCTTTGCGACTGCTACATAACTGCTTCTATTTTCCAAAGCCCAAGCAGTTCCTCCAAGCTCAGCTCGCATCGGTTCCTCCCGGCTTCTCGCCGGCCCTGCCCAGCGTCCTTGGCTGCCTGGCTTTGCTTCAAAGCCGCCCTGCCAGGGCAGCGGCGGCACCGACCAGCTCGTATACCAAGCAGCCAACAGGTGTCCAGATTTTACACCTCCATATACCTCCATATCAAGAGGTGTTGCAATCCAAAATTGAATTTTTATCAAGAGTCTACCTAGACCTACCTGCTGCCCGAAACAATGGGCCGTGAAAATGGACCCTTGTAAGATCTCGTAAGACTAGCGCCATCTACCACCCAGTGAATTTCAGAGTCCATGTTCTTCAACAGGTGGGTACATCTCATGCTGAGGCATCCCGCCTTGAAGCTTGGCACTTTGGGTTGTGATGAGCCGAATACCTTTGACCAAACGCCTTCGATGGTGTTCGTTGAAAAAGACAACACATCCACAAAAACGGCTCCAAAGACTTGGACCTCGTGGGACCCGTGGGTCAAACCCCGGAAACCCATGGAAACCCTGGGTTGACCACAGAAAAACCTGAACAGAATAGACTACTACTAGAGACTAAAGAGGTCAACCTAGTCTGGGTGAAACCGGCGTCTGAACCACAGCCACGTCTGCTTGAAGCGTTGGGTCTCAGGAGTCGCCAGGGATCTTCCTCTCCTAGCCTATTGAGCTAATCAGGCTCCTGGGTCTGTCTCACCCTCCCCACCCTGCAACTCCAGGACTTCCCACGCAGCTCAGTCGAGCTCCGCGTCCTTCGTTCTGCACCGACCGATCGACGCCGAATCGACGACGACGTGGGGACCGAGCGCCGCGATGCGCCGCGCGTCCGGAACACCCGCGACATCCGGTCCCGAAGAGCCCAGACACGACCCGTTCTGGGACTGCCATCGGACTGCCGAGAAACGGCCGAGGGGTGGTTGACGATTCAATGGGGCGGCATGGCGGTGCCATGGAGTGTCTGGGTAGTACTAGAGTCACTATATAGGGGTTTGATACTCGAACGCCAGGTCAATGATCTTTCAAAGCTGCTCGAGCACTCCCAGAGGATTCACCAACCTCAAGCGACATCAACAAGCATGACGTCGCAACCACCACCTGTTCTCTTCCCACCCAATGTCACCTCCATTTCGATCCCTCACCTTGAAGCGCATCACATCCATCCCTCGAACCAGATACGATTCGGTCTCATCCTGGCACGCGAGACGGTCGTGACCGTCTCCTCCGGGTCTCTCGGGTCTCGAAGCGGCTCACCATCCGAGCACGATCCGAGTATATAGATCCAATGAATGAACGCACACACACACACAAAAAAAGGGTGATCTAGGGTTGAAACAAAGGCATACAAAAGGCACAAACATGCACAAACTATCATCACACACCACAGAAGCCAGCAAAACCGTGGGCAAATTGAGGGTGGAATCGGAATGGACGTATGTGAGTGTATGATACATCATGGTACTATGTATGATGCCATGCTCCAAAAAAGATCTCAAAAAAAAAGAGGTCGGTCGGCCGGAGCTTTCTGAACTTTTCTTCATCGAGACCGAGACGATCGTCACGAGACGATCGTCACACGTGCATCTCGACCAATTGAAGGTTCCAAGAAGGACCCTGTCTCCGTGTGAAGACCACGGCAGGGGTCGTGGTCTTCACTCACCGGGCGGCGGCTCGTAGCTACCGGAGGCCGGCCACAGAGGCCCTTTCGCACCGTGGTCTTTCCGATCCAAACGTCACACGACGCAACACCAGCACACGACACGAAACGAACACACGCAAAACTCCACGTAAGACGTCGAATCGACGCCTGATTCCTTATTAATGCATGAACTGAACCCTGCAATATTCTCCAACCCTCATGAGACACGGTGTGATGCAGAGATCCTCCAGGATCCAGATTAGGCAATCGTGCAGCAGAAGTTCGAACGAGAATGCAGTCAAAACACAAACACGGAACATCGTGAATTGACCCACACTACTATCCCATCTTGCTGTCTAGCTCTTACAGGTCAGCAGCAAAATGCCTGGTCCCTCTTCTACTCCCCGAGGAGAGAACATTGTTGAAAGTTGATTCCAAAGCATACAAACAAACAAACACACACAAACACATCAGGTTGCTAAACTTGTTGGTGGGCGGTGGTTAGACCTAAACACATGATAAACCATGTTTGTTATTGGGGTGACTCATCTCAGGTCAAGGGTTGAGAGCATCATCCCAAGTTTCGCACAGAATCAGAAGAGTTCGATTGAGACCCAGTCAGACCACCCACACTGAGGAGTTCCAAGCCGAAGTCCACTCACTGGGCATTCCGAACCCTTCTGAACTCACTGGACGGCACCCTTTGGGCAGAACTCCAACCGACTCCCTCAGTTTTGCTGGCGGTTGAGCACACGTTCCACCTGCTTAGTGGGATGTTCCTTATCCCTCCAAAAGGTTCGAGTTGATTCACTCGTCCTGGATATTCCTGGATAGGCCATGTTGAACTGTTGAACATGCCCAAACCAAGTATATAGAACTCCAAGCTTGCCAGTGGCACCACATAATTTCTCCAACACCCCTGAAGCTCGGCCATGATCGCCTGGCGGATGTGAGGAAGAGCGTGACCCACCCGGATTGCTGGGCCTGTCGAACGATCTAGTTTTTTTTGAGTCGAAGATCCTGTAAAACCATGGCCCTACGGGATTGGAATCCTATACGAACATCCCGGAATCGCAAACGACGCAACGGGATGGTTTATTCTCCAACATGTCAGAACGGTCCTTCTGCGCACACAACGTGTTCCACAAAACGCGTACCCGCGTTGGGATCATGATGCTGTAGGCATCGCGCACAGCATGTGGAGCTCTTGGGTCGCGTCCTTTTTCAAGACCTGACCCCCGCCTGGGTCGTACCGTTCGAACGGTGAGCAGTGAGCATGATACGTACGAGTAGTGATGATACATATATAAGCTACAGAATATGGTACAATTGGATTTGTTGCAGTAGGATTGAGGTTTAAACTCACTGACTGACTGACTGACTCCCTCCCTCTCTCCAATGTCTGGCTGTCGCAAAAACAGTGAAGCTGCAGAAACCATTGAAGAACTAAACACATCTGCAGAACTGGGCGCAACACATTGCACATCTGACACACACTTCTCAACGCTTTTCGATACACCTTTACTGCGAATATACATGTCTATTTTTGGATATTTTTGATATACCATTCCCATTACCAGTAGCAGTGGATGCTGGTGGTTAATCAGGTTGCATGCCTTTTTCTAATAACAGTGATCAATGGTATGCCGACTGACAGATAATAGGACGACCCAATGTACTACCCAAATGTCTCTTCATAATTATCCTTCCAATTTTTGGGGTTCACTCAAAGCCCTCCACACTGCACCGAAAACGACTGCGACCACGCAGTAGAAGCGGCACCTCCTGTGAGGTGCCCACGGGCCCTCCCAAAGGGATGGCATTCACACCGCTGCAGGGCCTTTGGGAGCCCGGTCTGGCACGAGGCCTTCGTCCCTTTGGTGGAAAACTGCATGGACAACACATGGAAAAGCACTGGCATGGACCTGCCTGCCAGGCTGAACGTATGACCGGGAACTCCATTGGTATGGAATGACTTGTGGTCCATGGATTCGATGACAAAGGATGACAAAGGCCCCGAGTGGCGCCAATGGCCCTTGCATATTTTATCATATTTTGTGCATGCAGGCTTTGTAGAGGACCTTTTGCCAGGACATGCCAGTACCGTTCTGGAGAGGTAGAAACACCAAACATAAAACCACGGCGAGTACGGTTGTATTTACATTCTATACGGTCAAACATTTCCGTGCATGCGTGCATGTTTGCGTGCAATCAAAAAGGAGCAGCAATGAGTGCAGCAATTTAGCTCAAACAGGTTGAGTGACGTTGGTGTCACGAATCCCTGTGGTTGGCTGAAATGCTTCCGAATCAGCGCACTCCGCAAGGAGACCTTTGATCTCGGAGAACTTCCCCGGGTGCTTCGTCACCTACCCGAAGCATTTCTCACAGTATCATCATGGATAATCTACGCCTCTACGCCTGCACCAACTCAGGCCCTAACCGTTCAAACGACCTTCCCACAGTGTTCATGTCCTTCCTTTCGCCCGTCCCTCAAACCTAAAGAGGTGGAACAGCCCATAGAGCCTATCGCATCTGTATACCCTACAATAGGGTCCCAGTGCATCTCTTGGATGGCCACACCCTGCCCTGATGAAACTGCCTTGGCCACCCCAACGGGGCTTGGCGTGGTGCGGACGTCGGCGCGGACGTCGATGCGGACGTCGGCACAGACGTCGGCGCGGACGTCGGCGCGGATGGCGGCTCAGCAGGGGTCTGCGGGCGCCCGAAGTGAACGAAGAAGGCCGCGCTGCACGGATGACGCACCAATCATTTTCCTTGCACCATGATCATGATTTAAAAACCAAACATCGAGGGCAAGGAGCTGGCCCTCTGTTCACTTTTCATCCTACTTACGTGACTTCTCGGAACCTGTGTTTGCACGGAAATCGGGGAAAAAACACCATGGAAACATCAAATGAAAATTATGATTCCTTCATCGTCCTCCCTTCAGTTCCCTTCTTGGTCGCCTCATGGTCCCCTCCTCTCTTTCAGTGTCTCTTCCACACGGCCTGGCCTGAGGCAGCACGCCGACCAGCATTGGGTCCACTCGATGCCACTGCCAGCCACGCACACCCTGCTCGCCCACTTCTCGTGGGCCCGAGAGTGCCTGCACATGCACCTGAGGAGCGGAACGAGGGAGCAGAGCTGAGTGAGGAAAACGGCGGAAGAGGGAGGATCCACGGTGGCGAAGCAGCTGAGGGAGGATCCACCCCTTCAGTTGGACCCGATGTGGTCCTCTGCAGGGAGCCATCCGGTTGGGCTCCATGTCTCTTCCCAAAAGCTGAAGGAAGAAGCCACACCAGGGCACCATGTAGACTGTAGACTCATGCGCCAGCACCCGACTGTACAGGTCTCCTTGTGACAGGTCGGGTTGGGAAGGGCCGTCTCAACTGGTGACCCATGGCAGTGAGGGTGTTGGTTAACTGTTTCGATCAATATTGATCAAATCTCTGAGGTCTGGAGATGTACCAGGTCTGGAGATGTACCAGGTCTGGAGATGTACCATGTTCATTGATTCCATGACATTGTTCAGAAAGCTGTCATTTAACTCCTAATATGTCCCAGGTGAGTGAGTGATTGATCCGGTCCAAAGATGAGAGAAGTCGTAGCAAGAAAACGTGTTCCCCGTTACTTGGTCTCATCACCCGGTCTGACCGCGGTAACGCCCGCGCACTCGTGAATTCGTGTTCTTCTTGACCCTGGGAGGGGTTTAATGTTGTTTAATGTTGACCTGATAATAATAAATGGCCCTCAAATAATACGTACCATATTTTTTTGGACCGTGATTTTCAGCTGCTTCCAGACCTTGATTCATCCAAGCTGATTCTGAGCTTTCAGCTGATTCTAAAATTTAATTATAACTATGTGGTGTCCTTTACTCTGGAATTCTGATTTGGCTGCTGCATTTTCCTTTTAAAGTTGCTTATTTGGGCATTGCCATTTGTAACTTGAAATCAACCCACAAAGACCACCCCCCCACGAGCAGCCCAAACCTTCAATTACTCCAGACCTCAAATACTAAACAATTCCCTGGCTGGTTCTTTTGGCGGTTTCCTTTACAATTCCATTAGGTTTCCTTTTGGTTGAACAGCTTAAGCTTTATTGCAGGCCATCCTTTCTGGATGTCTGATTTGGCTGCTGCATTTTCCTTTCAAATTGCTTATTTGGGCATTGCAGCAGCTCAAACCTTCACTTACTCCAAACCTCAAATAATACTAAACAATCCCTGGCTGGTTCTTTTTGTGGTTTCCTTTACAATTCCTTTAGGTTTCTTTTTGGTTGAAAAGCTTTAGCTTTATTGGTTATTTAGGTTCAGCCCCTTTACAATTCCTTCAGCACTACTTACATTGACTGCTTTCATTTCCTTTCCTTTCCTTTCATTGTCCTTTCAATTTCCTTTCCTTTCATTTCCAATTCAAATCAATATTTTCATAGATTTTCTAGGATGTTTCTGGATTTCACATTATTTGGGGCCCGCACTTGATCAAGGGGGGTTTTATTATTCGGAGGAGGACATTACTTGATCTATCTCCCAACAGCAGCCACCAGTTAGTGTCCCTTTGAGGGGTGACCGAAAACATCCAGGCCCAGGGGCCTTGAAGAGACATCCCTCCCAGATCTCCCAGGAAGATTCATGAAAGTGGAGCATTGTTGCTGGGATCACCATTTCCCTCTACAAACACGTGATGGTGAACTCCACTTCTGTGGATGCTGTCAGGAGTGTATCTTGACGGATCGTGGTTCGGGGAAGAGGGCACCCATGAGAGCTTGTAGATCCAACGAACCTTTCACCACCCCGATGGCGCCCAACCCCGCGCCCCGCCGAACTGCCCAAAAACGGCCTCCTTCGGGGTGAGCCACCTGACATGTGACCTCAAGAACATGTGAGCAAAACACATGGCTCAAATGACTCAGATTGGAGGGTCAAGCCTCATTCAATCGTCCACTCGCATCACCAAATCCATCCAAATCAGTCGACCCGTGTAGGCAACTGGCGTCAGCTCGGCAGCGGAAGGTGAAATGTGGATCAAGCAACATCAAAAACACGTGTCCCCAATGGATGAAGACAATACCACATGTTTACCACCAAGGTTTCTGGAGTATCACATGGACATCGCCGTCCTTCTGCCACCATGGCAGACCGAACCATGGACGAGGCGCGACCCGGTGGACGTTTCCGTGTGCCACCGCAGTGGTGTCGAGCTGTTTTGATCCTGGGGGAGCGCGTTTAGAGGACTTGATCCAATCAATCTCCAATCAATCAAGCACAAAGGCACAAACCTCTGATTTTTTTTTCGAGCGCTCGTCGTTGCGCGGATGGGTGCCGTTTCCGAAAAAACACCACTTGGCCAAGTGACAGTTCAGAGCTGGTGCTCAAGGTAGAGGAATCGATCTGGACCCGATGCGTGGGACCCGACGAAAAACAGCGCTGAAGCCGGCGGTCGGCTATGGCCTCAATGACCCACACGTGTATATATATATATAATATATATATATATTGTAGACTATGGGCTTAGGCACTAGAAATCAATTCTCATGCCGGGATGGGAGGGGTCTCAGGGTGCCCAAATCCACTCAACGCACGAGTTTCGGGTGCATTCATTCAGCATGCAGCCCCGCGAGGCCGCGAAGACGGGGGGGACCCGCATGCACTCTGACGGCTCCGGCTTCGGTACAGCTTCGTTGATCAGGGGTGCCCCCCCCAAACTTCGTTGGGATTCATCAGAACTCCGTCCACTCTGAAAACACCCGGTGGGAGCCGAAGAACACCGGTGGGAGCCGAAGCATGTGCGTGCAGCAAAACGGTTAGAGAGTTCAACATGGTGGGGATCATCGGGTCCTCATAAGGGTCCTGTTTGTGTGATCTGACGTCGTCGACCAGTTTGGGGCCGCCTGTTTTGGGGGGTCCGAGAGAATCCCCACAAGGATTTCCTGTTCCGTGAAAAGACTTGCACCTTCTGGCCCTGTAGGATTGCGCGCTCCGTACAGCGATCGTCGGGTTCTGGCCCCACATCTATACCCTCACCGAAGTGAGAGAGCCTCTTCGAAGCTGCTGGCTGTAGGTTGCCGCATGTCATGGGGCAGTGGGTCAGGGCCAGGAGGCTTCAAGACCAAGAGTAATTCCTTACCTTACATAACATATAACGCTATATAATGTTAGTTATATACTTGAGATCCGAACCTCACTTGCTTTATTAAACTTTGCTACACATTCTGCACCACGAACATCTTCACCAAATCAGGAAAAACACCACCGGAGAAATGCAGTGCCCCCGGACCCAACGCCTTCACCTTCCTCATCCCCGGACCGCCTGCAGAACGAATCGGCCCTGAACGCCCCACCTTGGTTCGCGGCGTGTTTCGCTCCGTCGATTCCAGGTGTTCCAGGGAGGTCTTCCCCGTCGTGTTCGGTCCTGGTTCAACCAGTGGATATCAGCATCGTCCGCCATACTGTCTTTTTCGGATGTTTGCGATACAAGGCTAAAGAAAAGACTACAACCTGGAAGACTACCATGGACCCTGAAAACCACTGGTTGGTAGAGGAAAACAATCTTCCAGGGGGCCATTGTCAGGGTCTATGTTAGTTTTCGGGAGTGTAACACTTGGGAGATGGGAGAGAAAAAGAAGTGCATGTAGCAATGGTGCTCGGGCAGCTGAGCCCTGCTCAGCGGACTATGATGCATCAAGGACGCTTTCAAAAGCCACCTCCAGACCCGCTCCGCTCCCTAACCCAGTGAGTGAGTCAGTGGAAAACAACCTGATCCAGCACAAAGCATACAGTCACGACTTCACTGCAAACATACAGATCACTGCTTGTGGATCTCCTGGCATGAAACAGAACCCAATTAGCACAAGCCAGAAAGCCTGATCAACGTGATGAACAGATGAAAAAAACACGTGTGCAACCCCTACCTCAAACATTACAGGAGTCTCCTCCTTAAATGGATCCAACATTCCCATTAAATCCTGGATGCTCTGCCTCATGCCAAGCCGGGACCCTGCCAAATGAGACAGGACGGAAAACAACAAAAGGTGGGTTCTGCTGAGTGGGCAGAAAATGGCAGAAAAACACCTGTACCACCTCCAAAAGCAACTTGTGCACAGACCCCGCACCTGTTGTGGGGTACGTGAGGTTTAGGATGGATTATGCATGTTTATGCATATATGAAGAGTAAGAATGTGAAAGCCGTGTGATGCCGTGTGCCAAAGAAGAACCCACCCTCCAAAACCATCCAGTCCCATCGGTCCGTGCCCGGATCGACCGCCCAGTCGCTGCAAAGCCGTCCCGCTGGCGTTGGGCTTCAGCACGTGGGGAAACCTGCGAAGTGCATGCGGAACGGTGCGAACCAAGGGTGTTTCTGCTGGTTGACCAAGGATGCACTTGGAGGGGCTTCTTTTTGAGCTAGGCAAGCCGCAACAAAGGCGAGTCTGGAACCAGTGGAGCCTGCATATATGAACCTGGCTGCAGATCACTTTGACGAAAGGATTATGATTATTGAACGAATCGCACCTGAGGACCCCGTCTTCACTGGCCTCACACGGAGGTCACACTAAAAGTGAGCTTGTTTTGGTTGGTTTGGTCATCGGTGGCATGCAGCACAGAAAAAACACGTGCTGAAAGACCAAGTTTCTGACAGTGGATCAAGCACCCAAGTGGATCAAGCACCCAAAGCCACTGTCGGGGTGATTCATGGACACAAACAAATCAATGGGGACGAACATTGAAGTTTGAAACACTTTATTCATGGACACTGTTGGCTTTTCTTTTTCGTTTTTTTTCTTCTCTAAATAAATGTCTGAGGGGCTATCAATATAGATACCCTGACACCCCTTCAAGATGTAGCGTGATGATTAAGCACAGTTTAACGACGTTCAATCAAAACCTAAATGGTTACATGATGGTTATAGATTATAGCTATACCGTATGAATGTCCATGGGTTCTTGTGGAGGTCTTGTGCAATCCATTTTCCAATATTTTCCATCTACCACCCCCAAAAAGACAAAAACAATGAAAAACATGCATGCAGTCAGTCTTTTAAAATATCTATCACCCAGAAAAGGGAGATCCAACCCTGATCATCTCTGAATCCCTGCGCTTGGATTCATCCTTCTAAACTTGGGAACCCGGGCTCCATCGATTCTCCCGTGTTCTGCCTCGGCGAGAAAAATGGGAAACCGGTTCGGTGGCAGCAAGAAAGCTCAGAAACGACCCATGGGACTACTGCGCCCAAACCAGTGATGTCCTTGGAGGGGTCGGTACCATTTCCCTGTTGGTTGTACACTTGGGGGTATCCCCTCTATTGATCAACCAACCACTATTGAAAGGCCATCTATGCCCCGAACCACCCCAGGTACATATGCCGGAGTGTCTGAGAAATTTGGGTCTGTTGGGAGCTCGCCTGGGGTCCAAACAAATCCGGCGGGTGGGGGGAACCTTCCTTGGACCGGTTCATGTCTGTTCCCCTGTTGAATGGTCTTCATTGGTCCAGGTCTGGACCCAAACATAAAGGAAACTTGATGAAACTTGGTGAAAGGTCTTTCCCATGATGTTTCAACCACTCTTTCGCACTGAAGCATGTCCCTTGTCCAAAGCAACTTCAGAACAACCAGCAAAGGAACATGACAAGCACAAACTTATTTCCCCCCTATTGTCCTATGCATCCACCTACCCTCTGAGAGGGTGCTTGGAGACTCCTTTATTGAAGGCGATCGGATCCAGGAAGACGAGGCGATCGGTGGCAGTGGATCCAAAGGAGCGGAAACAACACGAGCCAGTTCAAGCCAGTAACAAAGGGCATCTCTATGAACTGAGCGGAGCTCGAACGCTACGTTCGGGGCGCTCCTGCCATTAAGCGCCAGAAGCTACGAACGTAGCGATGCGGCTACAGTTCCTTGGCGGCCTCTCGCACCCCTCGATTTCGGAAGGAGGTAGCCCTCTCGCAGCCGGAAGAGGCCTGGGATCGGCCTTGATGAAGCAACGAAAGGAGATGAAAGGGCAGACTGTTGACTCAATTTGACTAATGCACCTGCACACTTCTGCGACTTGTTTAAACTTCATGACAGCCACACTCAGTCCGAAACGAAATGCCCAAACAGCCTATCCGATCCTTCTGGTCCATCTCGTCTTACAAAGCCACACTAGTCAGTGGTGAGGAAACTCCCTTAGCCTCGCGCTCCGAATGAATCGCTCCCGATTTCGCGAATTCGCTCCGTGGACGCCGTGGACACCTCACACCAACCTCCCAACCTCGCTCCGATTTCCGCCGCACACCTGATTCGCGTCACCGTGGAGTCTTGGACCTGGTGGACGCGACGAAACGCCGCGAACCGCCGCCAAAGATCTAGGCGTTTTTCGGCCCGGTAAGGACAGTGGTTTTTCGGCATTTTCTCTTCTAAGGAGTTGCATTGGTTTATGTGGGGATGGAAAAAATCATCTGGGGAAAAATGAGGTCCCAAACTTTCTGTGGGTCCCTGCTGCTTGGTGGATGAAGTAAGAATTGCATCGAAACTGCTGGCTCATAATATTGCTCAGAGGACCAAACATTGGCCTTTGACCTAGACCTTTAAGATGTGAATTGAATCTTGCTAATTACTGAAAAGTAACACAAAGATGTCGTCTGTGCATTCCTTGGTGACCATGAATGAAGGATCAAACAACCGAGTTTAACAACATGGAGAACCTGGTCTTCAATCTCAAACTAATTGCGCTGTTCCATCTCAAAGTTGATGTAGGAGGGGTTCATGCAATCTCATTGCACAACAACAGTCCCCCAGAATTTTCCTTCAAACACCTGCGCTTGAGCCACTACTTGCGGTCATCTGCCCCATCCCTGGTTTGCAACACCCACCCGTGAACAACCAAAACAAAACAGTCCGCCAAGCCGCCAAGTAGAACTCATGTAGTTCCTTCACCTGAGCAGTTTCACACCGATCCCTATCGGAACACCCCTCGTTCCGAAGGAGCCTTCAGGCCAGGGCTGAGGGACAAAGGGACGACAGAAGAGCCAGTGGCTTCAGGATTTCTTATGTTTTTTTTTTTCTCCTCCGAGTGTTTACCCAAATCTCTATTTTGGATGCACCAACTCTGTGGTGCGTTAATGTGGGGAAGACTGGGAGCCCGCAACCAAACGTCAGACCAAAGCGGCACAAACCACCAAGAGCCGAAAGCCGCAGAAACCACTGAAGTCCAAAACCAGCGAAACCGCAAAAATGACCCACAGGTTTACGCTGCAAAGCCAGTGCAGCGCGGAGTGCAGCGCGGCGACACACACACACACAGCACAAGGAAAGGTTATGGACTTCTTGTGCCGATGACGCGCCGAAAAAGGGAGACCAGCGGCCCCAAACCACATTCGGACCAGGGGACCAAAGAAAGAAAGCACCAAATGCCAAGGAAAAGAAAACCAAGAAACCCTGAAACCAAAAACTAATGAACCAAGAAAACCAAAAATCACAAACGCAACAAGGAGAACAAGCAACATAAAAAAAGAAGCAACAAAAACACATGGCCAGGTGCAAGCAGCAATAGCTTCAAACATTCAAAGCAAATGGCAGAGTTGGAAAAACCGCCTAAAATTGCGCCCCTGGCCCATGCTCCTGCGGAGCCCCCCCCAGAAAAACAACTCTCCCTAGTGACTTTTCGCTTTTATCTCAGCGGCATTTTGCCAACAGCCTTGAAGGCCCTCAAGCAACTCCTCACGACAGCAAGGCGCAAGACTCACATCTTCAAGAGCGCTCGAAACTTACACTCTGACTCACTAACATGGAAGTGCCAAGGCCCGGTTTGTAAACGAAAGTCGTCTTCCAAAGGACCATTTCCACTTCCACGTTCATCAGCGAGTCAGAACAATCTTTTAGTACAAAGAAACACCTTCAAGGGTGGTCATGAAGAAACTCATGCTGTTTGGGCCGTGTTGGCCAACTGTCTGATGACCAGCGGTTTTGCAACCCCCTCCAGTTCACCCACATTCAAGGCGGACATCTTCACCCGTCCTGTGCGGGCGATCGCTCATCCATGCCTGGCCCAACAGTTCGGTGGACAGAGGCCAATTCGGTTCGCAAGTCCGCCTGAAAATACATGCAAAAACACATTCTGGAGGATGTACAGGACCATTCTGGAGACAGGGGGTTGATCAATCGCGTCTACACTCCTTCAAATCATCTACACAGGTGGAGTTGCACCACCTTTTTGGCATGAGGAACATAGTCCTCCATCCGTTCTTGGGCCATGCCATCCACGTAACCATGAACAACACGGTTTATGTTATCTTTGTGTTAAGCTACTGCTAAGCTGCAAACACAGGACTATAAACACAAACAAGTATTCTTGGGATTGCATCTGCTTTTTGTGCCCAGAACCACTGGAAATCACCACCAATCAGCACCAATCCTCCCGCTGTGAGCGACAGGCCGGCTTAGAAGCCACACGCCACACGTGTCCCCTCCCCCACCAGGGAGCATCCACCGAGGCATTACCCTTTCCATCGGTTGGCGACGTCTGATGGAGAAAGGAACAGGCCATCCCTCTTTTCAAGCGAAGAAGGTCTGATATGGTTGTGAACCCTGATGGTTGTTGTAAGTGCAAGCCAAGAAATATCGAGTCGAATCCCTATTTTCATCAAGGGTCTGGCAAAAGGAAAGGGAACACCCTTCGATCTGGAGGTGTTCGGAATTTTTGATATGACGAGCCTAATGATGGATTTTGTATGAATTATCCTAGGTTCCTAAATGGCTTCTATTTTGGATACCCCATTTGGCGGAACCCCCATTGTGGGGACCCCCCCATTACTACCAAAAACAATGCCGCGGTTTTCCTTATTTGGGGGGGCCTCAACAGGTTTCTCCAAAACCGGTCCAGTCACATCACCCTCGTTTCTTTCGGCGATCCAGGGTCAGAGCGCCTGGAGGGCCAGGCACGCAGCTAGAAACATTCAAGCTTGTACCATGGCTGGCGGCCCAGTTTCACAGTGGGGCAAAACAATGCTTTGGATGGACTCTACTAGTCAAGTTCGGGTAAGCCGAGCCCCAAATTCGATTTTCTTCATTGCGCAAAGATGTTGTGAGAGTCTGGCTGTCATCCAGCAGCGGTACTCGGCTGGGATCTGCGTCTGCCCAGCGCCGTGAGACTAACATTCCACTCAAAACAAATATGATCAAACATGGCTCAAAGGACGTTTTAGCTGCTAGCTGTTTGCAATGAGGTGCTCTCAGGTACCAAAGCTGGCCAAACATCCTGCCGAATGATATCTCCAATCCCAGCTTCAGCATGCTTCTTCCATGTCAAACCCATTGCCTGCTACACAAATGACCTTGTAGCGCAACCACTGCACTGCACATCACTGCACCGCGCGTTTCTCGCCGTGTTTCCGCCGTGTTCTCCGTCCGGTCCGAAGCACTCAGCCAAGACGCGGCGCGGCGGACGTACATCGGAAGGAACAGGTCCATTCACCGAACAGTTTGGTCAGACCATCACATCGACGAAGAGGAAAACAGCTCTCCAGCTCTCGGATGTTCTTCAATCCATGGGCATGGGGAGGTTCGATTCAGTCTCTGAGCACTGAGTCTACAGCAATGTTTCGATGTTGGGGCAACGGATGTGATGTGATGGGTCTAGGGCAGTCGACTGAGCCCATCACGAATGTCGTGACCTGCACGAACTCTTCCAAGCAACATGAGCGTGTTTGGAGACCGCCAATGCGTTCAGCTGGATTTGGTATCTCCAGCTAGACCCGAGTCAAACCTCACAACTCATGAACGTCATGTCCTGTCCGCCAGTCCATCCCAGATCCCTGAGATGGTGACCCCACTGGCAGATCTGAACCCCACTGGGCACCCGGGACGACAGATCCACCGGTGACCCAGCGGCGCGACCCGCCAGTGGCGCGACCCGCCAGTGGCGCGACCCGCCAGTGGCGCGACCCGGCTCGCTTTTGTCGCAGTTCTTCGCAAACGAATATCCCATGCTTTTGGTGCAGCGGTACGTGGCCATCAGCGGTACTTGGCGTGTGCAAGCAGCACGGCTGCAGGTAGGTTGGATAACACTTTGTGCTAGCTGCTAGCTATCAATGCCAGACCGTATCGGTTCACATTGATCTGCAGAACATTGCAGAACCTACATTAGCATGTCAATGCATGTCTCAAGGCAAAGAGTGAGCAAAGCTGCGCCACCACCCCACAACACCAGCGCTGGCCACATGTTCACCTGATGTCCAAACAACGGGCGAAGCGACGGCGAGCGCTCTTTTTCGCAACCGAGCACCCGAGACCGTTCCAAACTGCCACGGCATCATCACAATCGATGAGGGTAATCGGTTCCCTAACCTTCCAAGACCACTGTGAAAGAATTGACCGGGTTTTGTAGTGCACAATTCTTAGTACAATGGTTGCTCAGTAAGAGCCATTCAATTCATCTTCCAATTTCCCTTCACCCGAAGTGAACATAGGTTCTCCGAAGGCTCCCTTGAGCTACGAGAATACCATGTTCTCGCAGCCCCCCGGAAGAAAAGAATTGACCCCGAGAAGCTCTTTTGAAGGATTAAACCGCACGGTTTTTTGAGTGGAGGGTTGCAGGCTCCTGGAGACCAGCAACATTAACCACCGGTGGGTTGAGCTGGGTGTCAATTCGATGCGCAGTCAACTCCGACCAAACGGAGTTTGGGGCATTCTGGACCACGAAACCATATGAAATCTTTCATTTAAAAGCAACACACACACACACACAAGATTCCCTCCAAATACCAGGACCCACAAGTTTAAGGGTGAATTTAATGGATGGCCTGTATTATGACCATCTTACACACACACATATATATATATAATATATGAACATGCATATAACATATTTTACGGTAACTATTATACCCATCTTGCACCATCTCTTGAGCCGCGCTGGTGCCTCAGGAACGCCCAAAACACACGTCGGCAGAAGGACGGAAAGGTCCAGGGTATCGGCTCTGATTTCGGGGGACGACTGGATGAAAGCACTGTCAGATGTCTTCGCTCAGTTCCACCAAATGACTGAGTCTCCAGGCCACTCTCCTTAGCCTTGAACAACTGATTTCGAAAACAAGGAACTTTGTGAAAGTCAACAAGAATTATATAGAAGCTTCAATTCTATCCGCATCGGTGACATCCGACATGATGAAATGGGACAGTGCTTCCACCAGCCACCTGCCCCCCAGTAGTATGGATTCAAAACTGGTGAAATGGGCCTCCGCCCCACTGAGATGGTTCTGACTTGCTCTATGTTCTCCCTCCATATGCTTTTACAGATCGACTGTGGAGCTGAATGGGATGGACTCCAGGCTCTAAGATCTTCATTGGACGATCGTCCCAGCAGCAGCGGAGTTTGCGGCGACCCATCGTTGGATCCAGTTGCGAGCAGTCCGCGGCGGGGCGAGTCGCGCCCGCCTGACGAAAGCCGGCGCGAATGGCAGCAACTGGAGATGGTCACCTAAATCCCTGGGCCTGGCGGCTTTAAGATCAAGCAAACATGGCAGGCACATTTAAACAACCAGTCGGCTTGATCATTGCCCGGCTCTGATCTTGAAACTTCGGGTGCAGTTGGGACGCCTGTGGAATGCACTTTCTTCAACTGTCTTCCCTTTTAATAATGTTCAAAACGGAGTCACCTGCACCCAAGTCTAAGATCACAAAACTTACAGTACAAACCAAGGTATTAAAGCAAAAGGAAGTGGCTGCGAAGAGTGCTGGGAGAGCTGCATGCTTGGCATCTGGACCAAACATGATACCGTTCATTGGACCATCAGTAGTCTGGTAATCACTACACTGTCATACACTGTCACTGGCCATTGCCTGCTCTGGCAAAAGGGAAAAATTGGGACCTCAGAAAGCCCTTCAGCAGAAAGCTTGTGGGAGGCCAGTGACTCATCCAGAAAAACCTCCAAAAGTAGAAACCGGTTAAAAAATGGGAAAGGAGATTCATGCCCATTGCTTGGGAACATCTCTGAGATCCAGGAGTCCTGAAGGCCATGAAATGGCCATCAAGTCTAGTCATGGCCGCATCGGATTTTGGAAAGCCGACCGACTCTCTTTTCAATGTTGATCGCCTGTCCGCCTGTCTGATGTTCATCACCAAATCTTTCGAAAGCACTCACCCTCCACAGCTGGAGACGAGAAGCTCTTTCAGATCACCTCCACTCGCAAGCGAAAAAAAAAGAAAAAGTGGCCCAACGAACCGGTTTCGCGGTTTCTGCATCGGAGGTGTCACTGGTGCACGAAGGTCGGTGCCTCACAAACGCAGTCGCCGTGGCCGTCGCCACGTCCTCACACGAAGCTCTCAGAGTAAGACAGTTTACCAAGAGAGATATCCAGTGACCTGAGAAAATAGACCATTAACCTGGGGTACCGAGGTGGAATGCTTATGAATGGTTTCTTATTGGTTTCTTCCAACCTCTGTTGGTCTGCATGGGGGTCAGGCGATGGCCGGCGCATGGCAAACACATTGACCGTTCCGCCAACGGCCACATCGATTCCCCGCTCTGGAACGGACGGGACGTCCACTCGGTGCGCCGACGTATCCCAAACACGAACCCTGAAGAACACATGCAAAATTGATGCAGAAAACCACACTTTCTTGAGATCCATCTTGCCCCATGATGTTGGGCAACGTTGCCGCAACGAGAGAACACACCAGGTCGGAGAAGGAAAATGCCCACAGCCGTGAAAGAAGCCACACCGTCTGTACCCCAAACGTGTTCAAAACCCAGCCTGGGGTTAGTGCCTGTTTGTGCTGCTAAAATCACTCAATCCCATCAAATAGGCTTTCCAAGGGCCGCTGACAAGCACCCGGAATCCAGGCCCCCGAACATGATTCTGAGCACCAGGCCTCTGCAAAAACGTGGAGAGAACTGTGAAGAAATTATCAGTGCCCACAGACTGGACCTTTGGGGCATTTCACCCTGTTGATTCAAGAGCAATTCCTCCAGCGCTCGCTACGCGCCAGTTCATCCACTCGACAAATCAACATCGAATTTAATCTGATGTGAGTTACAGTTGCAGCTTGAGCACCCGGATAGCAGGTCTTTGTGACAAAGGCTGATGATAGCTGATATGTTTTGTGTCCCTTAATTCCTTTCTTTTGCAAACTGCCTACAAATCGAGGCACATTTGGTGGGTTGATGGCTCCTGAGCTCAACGCAAGTTGTTTAGTGATAGTGCAATAGCTTTGCAATACCGGAAGGCAAATCCCGCCATTACTTGCGCCGCCCCACTTACTAAATCGTCCGGTCATTAAACAATTAGGAAGGATAAGAGTGGGCAATTCTCAGAAGAATGGGATTGATCCTCACGAAACTGACGTAAGCTGCATCATTCTGTCCAAGTACACTGAAAAACATCTCCCAAAGCCATGAAATATCATGAAATGATGTATCGACCCTCAATCGTCTTGTCCTTCCAAATCAGCTACACATAGCCACACACACACACACCACTGCGAGGACCCAGGGGCCCCCATGATCCCAAACGACGGGTGTCTCTCCAATATTGCTCACACCTGACGGATGTCTCCGGCAAATTTCTCTCCCTCGCCTCCGGGGGTTGGAGGATTCGCTGACCATGTCGAAGGCTTGGACTGCGCCCTCCTGGCGAAGCATACGAAGTGGCCGCACCCGCCCTGGTCATCGAAGGCATGGCCCAAGCCTCAAGGGAATCCTGGTTTTGGGCCCCCAAGATGGTCAATGTCTTGAGGTGAAAAAGGCAGAAACATGGGCGACCCTCACGTGGACTCCATTTGTGCCGCAATCTGGGGGGCAGGTCCAGGGGCCCCTGACCAGGAGAATGGCCTGTGAACGTTCATCCAATGCATTGACCTCTGGCAAATCCGAAGTGACTAGTGACTAGTGGCATCACAACCTTATGTCAAGGACCTCATTTGACTGGGTCCGGTCATGCAAAACCAGTACGAGGTCAAGGACCAGGTTTAACTTGCCCCGACTGGAATTGTAGGGCGATACATCACGGGCGATATACCACCCGGCCCATGCGCCGAACATTCCAAAGATCCATCTGAAAAATCAAATATTTTACACACGACGCACGCCTCAGGTGCATTAAAGCCTTTGGTGTCGAACGCGTGCAAAAAGGGCGCACCTTTTTGATGATTCTGGCGCTCCACAGTTGGTCTGAACTTCGGCTTGGCCGGTCGTGACCGTTCTGCTTGAGAACGTCAAGCAGTGAAGGAGGCTTGAGAACCCTGAAAAGGTGGTGGTCGCACCTTCGCGGCTTGAGCCGAACGCATGAGCTGAACGCATCCTGCTGAGGAATGCAAGTTCCACCAGGGGCAAGAAACGCGAGTTCATGTGCATCATTCCGCACATCACAGGTACATACAAGTACGACCCGCAAATAAGTCCCTCTCTCTCTCTCTACCCCCTCTCCCTGACCCTTTCCCAAAACGCAATCCTGTTCAACAAACCTATTCAAGAAACGAGACCATCACACCCAGTACTGAGCACGCCCATGGTCGCTCACCCCTCCCAGTTCCATGTCGGAGTGCCGAGTGGAGGATCATTAGGGCTGCCCAAAACATCCACTTATTTAATCATTAGGGGTACCCCAAACTTGGGACAATAAATCAGAATAATAATGATAACATATACATATACAGTCATGGGTACCCCTAAGCTCCGAAGACTATCCCTTTGGAACTCCTAATCACATGTTCAGAAGCTCGAACCGCCCGAGATGTGGACCACAACTCTTCGTCGCAAGACGTGCTCCGTTTGGAGCTTTTCCATCGAAGGGCCGAGAGAGTTAGGGGCGCTCGGGACGCTCGAAAACCCAAGAGTTCCAGTGGAGGATCATAGTGAATATCTGGAGTGCTGGGATGTGAGGTTTTGCTAAGCCCATGTATGGGCCCGGCAAATGAGAAACACACACGGCCGACCGACTTGTGGCTTGTTAGTTTATTATACATGTACTACTGTGGACAACAAAAGGCGCCCTAGCTTTGCAAAAAGGAGGCCATCTTTAAACATATGAGTAACGAGCAACATTATTATCCAGTTGTAAAAAATGCTACCACTCGATATGTTTGGAAGGGTCATTTTGGGGTACTGCCTTTCAATCTCCTTCAAGCTCTATCGAACGGAGTGCGAAAGAGTCCAGGCAAAAAGCCACTTCCACAGTGATTCAACGGTCCAAACAAATGCAAAAAAAAACACGATAAAAAAAGGACTGAACAAAATTGCCAATAGGTGCTGACAATGATGAATGAATAGAATGCATTTAGATGCCACTGCCCAAAATAACAAGAACCACATCGCCGTTCAATCCCAAAGATCATTATAATGGATTATAAGCTCCAAAAGGTCCAACCTGGAGTTCAAGCTCTCAAAACCCAGTGGGTGTCTCATCGCTGCACGAATCAGGAAAGCCCATGGGCGTCCATCGGCGTCCCCCCCCTGCGGACGGCCATGTGCGCCCAGTAGAGGTCACTTGCGCATCAAATGTGCTTGCTGCACCACCTGCTCGTTGTAGGCAGAGTTGCCATTCTTCCTCAGAGTTGGGTGCTTCTATGTGCTTCTCTGCCCACCAGGTCTTTCACTCTGAGTTTCTCCACCAGTTTTATTTCAATGCCAATGCCACAAATAATAACTAATATTAAGTTATCTTATTATAGCAAATATCTTGCAGTATGCATGTCATACCTTGACATGATGCACACAGTACACTGCACAACTGGCACAGGCAAATCACTTGACACACCTACATCATCCTGCGATATAGAAACCCACCTGCAATTTGGAAAATGCGTTGGTGCCGACTGAATCCCTCAAAGGCTTGCCCGTGAAGAGGGGCTAGCCTCCGAAAAGGTAAGATAGACATGGAACATGAACAATTGTTAGCAAAAATCCCCTTCCTCAAAGATATAAAATGCTGTTCATTCCCTATCATCATCTAACACATCAAGAACACATATTGTCAATTCAGTGCTCCTTGATGTTTCTTGTGTGGCTTCCCGGAAGTTCTTTGACAGGACTTCTAGACCATATTCGCGGGAACCATCGCCAGATCCATTCCGCCAATCAAATGACTGGCGGGGCGACTTTCCGCTGCACGTGATCCAAGAATCTGGTAGCCATGCCACTGAACCGCAGCCTTTTGGTTTCGACAGGCCGCTATTTCTGGAGAGCCATAGCCTCGGGCCATGGAAGACGCTAAAAAAAAGACACCACCTGGTCAACTGTCCAGTCGAACATGTTTTTTTTTTTACATGCTTAGTTTCTTCTTATCATATATATTACATTGTCAAGCCCTCTGGCCGCTGGCCGCCCTCTGTTCTCTCCGAGGCTCGCGTCAAGCTCTGCACCGTGGTCTGGGGCATCATGAGATGCACTGGGCAAACTGGTAGGGCGGAGCCATTTGACAACGTCTTTTTTGTAGTCTTCCTCCTGCACCCCACGCTGATCCCGTGATGCCGACGCGTACCGGCGCGTACTTGACTTGGTGTGTGGTGTTTTATCAGATCTTGCGAGATCGGAGCTGGGAGCTCGGCCAGGAGGGTCTGACAAAACAACAATAACATGCCCAGGGCATCCAGTTACCACTATAGCTGGTAACCAGTGGTTCCAAAGACTAACACCCTAGACCGAACGAATCCCTGGTTCCTTATATAGTGGTAACTGGGATGCACTGGGATGTTGTTTTGGTGTGAATCACATCGAGCATTGAAAATCCATGAGAATCCATGAGAATCGAGCTTCGAAGAACTTTGGAGAACCATTGGAGAATGACCAAGCGGAATTGGAGGCACGGTCCATGCTGCTTGGCCGTGCTCCACGCCCTAGCTCCCTCATGCCAGACCCGGGATCCGAGGAGTGAGGGACTCGTCAATAAGGAGAACACCTCGGCCCCCCGCTTCTCACGGAGAACACCCGAGCTCATATGTTCCGTGCTTGTGCTAGCTACAATCCCCAAATGCTCCATGGGACTGCCAGATATGCCGATCAGTTGGGGTGGTTTGGGGGGGTCAATGGGATCTGGGAACATGCCACATCATCGGATGCATAGCGACATCTTCATGGGTGCATGCGTTCGTTCTTGTGCGGTCGCTCGGTTCCAAGATCGATGCGAGGATCGAAAGTCGCAAAGTCGCCCGCAGGATTGGGTTGGTCAATGCACTAATAACACAAACGGTCTCTGCAACGGGAAGCAATGCCATCGTCACATTAACAACCCCTCCCTCCAACACACAAACGAAGAAACAAGTATATAAGAAAAACACCTCTTTAAATTAAGTTCGAAGCATGGTCCTAGCTGCACCCGCACTGAACTAACTGTTTGGTGGTTTCAATTCACTTGACAAAAGTGGGTTCAATCCTTTTCAAGCGAAGGTGAAACGAAAAACTATCTAATATCTGAAACCACCACCCAGACGAGTCTACACCCGCATGCCTGAGTCTCACCATTCTCACGTCTCAGGGCGGTCCCGACCCTTCCGTGGTTCGTCCGTGCGATGGAGCGGTCCTGTGGTTTGTAGCCCTTCATGGGCAACGGTTGCCTCGGCTTTTGCGGTCAAGCCATCGCACGAACCGGTCACCGGTTTGGATTCGACGTTCGGGGGTGGGGTAGATCGACGAATTCAGTCTACCCAGACACGACCCGTCTGGGACTGCCAGTCCGGACTGCCGATCAGTTGGGATGGTTTGGGGGTCAATGGGGCGGCATATATGGAATATATGGAGCGTCTGGGTTAGGTCACCAAAATCGATGGAAATCTGTCGAAATAGATTGAACATGATTGAACACCTGCCAGACCCAATTTCCCCTGGTGGTACACGAATAGCCAAGTTAAGTCCAGTTCTCTTATTTAGAGACAGGACCCTGGCTGTGAGTTGCGCCGGTAGATGTAAATACTATGCTATACTTCCTCCACTCTTAGCAACTGGACCTTGTGCCATAACCCACAGACCTTGCGAGGGAAAACGGTCCAACGCCTCAAAAAACGCCCAGTTTCTAGGTCAAACGATCCATTTCGTTCCTGGAGCCTGGGCCTCCAACGTCCTTCCGCTTCTAGAAAGTCGTTGATACATCTGCCCTCTTCTCTGACACTCCTGTGATCCCCGGTGCATATTTATGGTGTTTACTTCGAGGTTTTTTTAGTGGTTCGTCACGGTTCGCCGTCGCGAACCAAGGACGATTGCCGATTGCTTATAGTCGTTTCCCACTCCACCAATCTCCCATCTCCATTGCCGCATCCGTGCGTTTCCACCGATCCTCTCATCCGCCGAAACGCTGCATGAGCTGTGCCACGTGGTCACCCAAAGAGAGCTTGGCCAAAGCCTCAAAGGCTGCACGCCGAGCGGAGCGCCGCGCGGCGCTCAGCAGGCTGGCACGGCTGGAGCGCCCCGTCGAAGCACTGTTGGAACGTTGCAGTGCCTGGAGCCGTGAGTCCGGCTGAGCGAGTCTGAGAGATGAATGAGTCTGATGTTCCTGGATTGTTGCCAAACTTAAGCCGGAGCACCTGTCTCCGGGGATCTCCTTGCAGTCCTGTTTGTGCAGCTTGGCAGTTTTGGGCTCCTTTGATTTGGGAGTTCAAACTAAACAACAATGATCCCAAACCATCCATTACATTTACCCCAGTTATGACCCTAAAGCAAGCAACTAACCATTCATAACTATTCCATACATGATCTGGGGATGCTCTCCTTCCTGCGAACCCGGCACCTGTGCGTGCTGCACCGCATGCTGCAACGCCCGCGGCATTGATGTCGGAGCACTCCGCAGCGACGCGCGCGAGCCCGTGGCACGATCGGTGCTGGGACGGGAGCCGGGTGTTGCGCTACGGGCACGGCGTTCGCAGGCCTCGGGAGTGGTTGTCTTTTGGATGGGCTGTTGAGGCTGTTGCAGGACCTCATGACGTCGGGAATCGGGAATGTGTGATTTTGGGGCTCATGGGTTTGGCAAACACCTTTAATCTCTATGTGCGACATTCATGGGAAGGTCGTCGCGCCATGACCTGCTTTTCGGATTTGGATCCACAACGTGTGGGGCTCTGAGGGCCAATCCCAGCAGTCATGCGGACATGTGCCGAAACCCTGCCTGTGGATAGAAAGGCGGTGGAGGTAGATCATGACTAATCACCTGAGCAACTGCACAGAAAATCAAAAAGCTCGGGGGTACAGTAATTATGGCTTCTCGAAGAACACCAATCTCGAAGAAAATCTAAAAACACTACGTCTACTCGCTTACAAGGGTCATTGAGGGCCTTGGGCACCCGTCACATTTGTCCTATTCTTGGGGCGTTCGCGTGAACGCCCCCCCTTGCGGCTCGTCGAAAGCTGTTCGAGAGCTGATGCCCGCCTTCTAATAATCATGAATCCAAAAATGGGTCCAAGAAAGGGGGTTGTCCACTTCCATGTGTGCTGTGGAGGGCTTATCTTCAGGATCCAAAGTTTTGAAAGCATTCGCAGTGGCGATTCAAACTGAGACAACGTCAGTGCCTTTGAAGCAAGCAACTGAACAGGGCCCTTGAATGTGCTGAACTCTGCTGCGTTCTGAGCTCTGGATTTGGAAGCTCTGAAAAGAAGGTCAATAATTACATTCAAATACCACATTTATCAATCTATATCAATTTCAATCTAATCTATGATGCCTTCTTCAACTGCACATCGCACGGGATCTTCTCTCTCTCTCTCTCTCTCCCTCTCTCTCTCTCTCTGTGAGTTCGACTGGCTGCTTTGGCATGAAGTGGCCACGCTCCTACTCAGTCATCCATGGACATTCTCATCTCAATCCAACTTCTTCCAACTTCGGCCCCCATGCCATGCCCCCTTTCTTCGTTCGCATTCGTCTCATCCGCCAGGAGGCATCGAAGGCCGGAAGCTCCACGCCCATGGACCGCCACGCTGCCATGGCCGCTCGGCGCGCGCAGCGAGCTGAAGGAACGGGGGGGTTGGAACGGCCGTTTCTGGAGGGCATGTGGTGCAGGAGGCAATCCAAGTAGAAATGGATGGCTGGAGGCAACAGATTTGCGTTGAGGGGTTGGATATAGGACGATGCGAGCTAAAGAACTGAGGGTTCTTTATGGTTCTTTGGTTCCTTCGTTCCTGCGTCTGACTCCGGTGCAGTAGAATGCAAAGGCTGACGGCCGACATCGACATTGGCAGATGCTTCCAGGATCGTCCAAGTGGTGGAAGTTCCCTTCTCTCTTGTGGCGGTCTTTGCGCCCAAGATCGCTCAGGTGCTGGAAGAAACCCACATGCGCAACTGTAGTACTCCTGAATCTCCTCAAAATGTAATGATAAAATATGATAAGTGATTGATAAGTTATAATGACCAAGGGTTCCGTCTTGCTACATGAAAAGGCGCCTCAAAGACTCTCACACCATCCAGTTCTAGTCCTGGCTGAGCCAAACCTACGACAGGAAGGAGATGCACAATATTGATCAATATGGCACGATGATGCAATCGCAACTACAATATAACTATATATGTGATTCGCGGGTGGGCACAAGACTCCCAGGTGCTACCGTCAGCAACCAAATAGCCTCTCAGCTACTCAACATGTGCAAAGCAAAAAATATCTTTTCTCAACCCTCGATCTATTTGGACCCCTTTGCTTGGGATTCTTTGGGGATGCACCGCTGGGATTCTTCGTCGCACCCTTATGGACGCCGCAAAAGTGGTGAGATTCTTCGACATTCTCCCAATTCAGCCAACAACAGTCGTCCATCTCATCAAACGAATTGTTCCATCTCAGTTACTCGGTTTCCTCCAGAGTCTTACGAAGAGTC
This sequence comes from Durusdinium trenchii, assembly GCA_963970005.1. Lineage (NCBI taxonomy): Eukaryota > Dinophyceae > Suessiales > Symbiodiniaceae > Durusdinium > Durusdinium trenchii. Next base: position 1,534,461 of record CAXAMN010025806.1, on the reverse strand, counting down.
TGTGCTCCCAGCTCAACAGTGTCGCGAGCGCACAAATTCTCTGTTTATGTATCCTCCGAAATGTCACAACGGATTTAGAATGTCATTGTTCACAAACGACTTCTAATATGTATCATGTTTGATACCAACAAAACCAAACATTTCCTGCAGTACATAGTTTAAGCGCCGCTTCAGAGGGCAGCCGTTACATGGGTTTCCAACAAAGCCGCTCCCACCACCTCGCAGGTCACTTCTTCTCGCCTTCAAGGGATAGGCCACGCGCCGCACACCTGGGGCGACGCGCCGCACGACTCGACGGCCCTGAACGGCCCAAGGATTTTCAGGCAAGATCCATGGGTTGGGTATCTCCGATAACCAGTAACAGTGTTTCTTTGATTTGTTACGTGTTTTTTAACGGTTGCAGGCCTTTCTTTAAAATCGTGATGATTGAATATGATCGATGATAGGATCATTGTCTGCGGAGGACATGCTTCAACAAGGCTATCGCTTTCGAGCGAAACGTATCGCAAGTTTTAGCAACAATGTCAACACATAGAAGCTGACATCTCAAAAAATGTGGGGATATGCTTATCGCTTTTTGGGGGGGCCCATCGCTTTTGTTTTAGCAAAAATCCAGCAATTAACGACCGCTCTTCACTAAATTAGTCATCACACTTCGCACGTTTTGGCAGTTGATCATAGGCCTACATTGTTACATTGACCCCCTTTTCAACCACCCCAATGTAGGTAGGTAAATGTGCCATACAGGATCATACAGTGAGTCCTGGGGAAGGATACCTCAAGACTACAACAAATTGCTAAGTGATGCGACATGTCAAGCCTGCGAACCATGGATTCTTGGGGTGACCCAGCAAAAACGCCGTGGAATTCAGACCTAATTCAATTGACCATCAAGGACCCCACAGGAACCCTCTACCGATTTGGTGTCACCAACACCCCACCACACATCCCCGTACCATCCCCCAAACACTCCGTGGGACTGCCATATGTGCCGATCAGTTGGGGTATGTCGCGGGGTCAATGGCATATATTCCCCATAGGGCTCCAACTACCTCCGTTTCGAAGACGGTTGGGGTGGGCGCCAGGGGGTCTAACCACCTTCTGAGGATATGGTGAAGTCGCCCTAGGTTCCCCCAAGGAGTGACCCGCGCGTTCTGATTTCTTGGCTTCCGACAGGATGCGAAGGAGTGGCCCCCCTGCGACCGTCAACCTGCAGAGTTGGATGTCAACCAAGGTTGAACGACCCTATAGATCCTATACCAGGACCCGCAAAGGGTGGTGAATGGACACCGGGCTATCAATAGAAGCCCGGTAGGGGGTCCTGGTAGACTATCCCAGTTGGGTACCATCTGTCGACCTCTCACCCCATCCTCCCATCTCCCTCCCCATCCTCCCACCTCCCAACCTCCCACCCCATCTGTCGACCTCTCCGGCTTTGGCGTCTAGTCTCATCTGTCCCTCCTTTGGCTCTATTCTCTAGGAACAAGAAGCTACTAGGAGCAAGGACGCTACGAACGGGGCTCCTGGCCTTACTACTATGGGGGCATTCTTGCTACTGGTCGCGTCCTTGCCCCGTTCGTAGCGAGAGACATCGTCGTCTCGTGAGTCCCACCTCCAGATTTCGGCAAAGCCTTCCATGAGATCATCGAAGAATTCGCCGGCCTGGAGCGCTGGGGTAGCAACCCACCGAAAAGGGGGGGGAGGCAGCAACCGGGACTCACCAATATTGGTGAGTCGCTCCGAAACAATATCCGGCCTACTAAGGATTTGACGTAAGGAACTGGGAAACAACATATTCCCCAGAAGATTCGCCGATATGGCAAAGAACCATCACCCTCAGCCCTACGCAATAGCAGCCTAAATCTGTTCTATGTTCCACTGCTCAAGCTTCAACTGCTCATCATACCGTGTGATCATGGCATAAAACGCATCAAACCCTTCACCGCGAATTGGACTTTGAGAGTTTTCGGGCAGTCTTGGACCATTTGTTTGGCTTCTTCTCCATCGTGATGGAGAAGGCTTCTCTGGCTCCAGCGAAGAACGAAGAGAAATCACTCTTCACCGGAAATTGGGAGGAGCGCAGTCGGCGCAGTCAGCGCACGAAGCCGCTGTGTTTCTCTGCTTTGGAGATCCAAATCTGAAGGGTCCAATAAGGGGTGACATGTCGGATGCATTTATGATCATTGTTTGGGATAGTTACATGATACCATGCAGGACCGTGTTTTCCGGCGAACGCTGCGGGCCCCCCCGCCGCCCCCCATGAAGGTGTCCTCTGGAAAACTGACCGGACAGAGGACATCGGTCCAGTGACGTGACGCGACGGGAAGGACGACTGAGTGCGACGTCACAAGTGACATGAGACGTGTGACATGAAGTGTCTGGACAACATGAAGGTGCAATCTGTCAGACATCAGATTGGAATTGGAATAGGCATGAATAGGCATCAACCCAAGTTACTGTGCCCTCCATTGCCCTCCCGATTCGCGCACATTCGCTCGCGCTCGAGCTCGGTTCCAGCATTCCCGGGGCTCCGGGAAGCACGTTGGTTGGGCCCCTACATTCCTAGTAGCATCCTTGCTCCTAGTAAGGCCAGGCGCCCCTAGTAGCGTCCTTGCGCCTAGTAGCGATGCCAGGAGCCTCTAGTAGCTTCTTGTTCCTAGAAACGCGTTGGTTGGGGCCTCGATCTTCTTCTTTTCTCCTTTGATCCGATGGTTTGGCCGTCCGTCGATCACCTCCTCCGCCCCGGAGTCCTCCTGGCGTGGCGTTTGCCAACAGCCCGGCCGGTCACGATGGTCGGAAGCATGGCGGAAACGGAGTCAATGGAGACGGTGGATGGATAAATAAACGTACTGTATATACATCTATCCGCATCTATCATACAAGTAGAACCCATTTGACCTCTGTTTTGATAGAACAGGACCACGTTTTGGCTCCAAAATAGAGGTCAATCAGGCGTTCCAGGTATTACAACCCACGCCCACATATGAATGAACATGTTCTAGCATCCAGGTACGGGGGTTGTTTTGATCAGTCGTCATAGGCACATAGACATTAGATCATTAGATGACACGAAACTCAATCAAAGCTGACATGGGGAACTTCAAATCTCCCCAAACCCAAGTTGGTCAACAGGCTCTCATTTTCGTGCAGGGGCAGGAAATGACCAACTGGCCAAAGTGCACAATTTCCAATGAAGTTGTGATGAAGTCCTAGAGATCCACATACCTTCTCAGGAGGTACTTGGGCCCTCCAAGCCTACATAAATAGTCTCCAATCACCTTGTGAGAAGATGCTTGGATCCCTAGGGAAGTGACCATCTTTTGCACATGTTCACTTTTGGAGACCTTTGGAATATCAATGAATCTCCCCCTTCAGAAATTTCTACGATCAGCTGACATGTCTGGGGAGGAACCCAACTCACCTTCTCATCCCTCACACAAATGCATTCTCTCACGCGTGCATGTGGCCTCTGAATCCTCTTCCAGTGCCCCAGCGGCCGAAGACTTGGGGCCAGAAGAGGCAGACTTGGAGGATTTGGCCTCGGCCTCCCCTGCCGCCAAGTGGAGAGCAGTGGGGGGGAAGCACTGTTGGATGGGGTGAATGAGCAAGTCTTTTTCCAGCTGTTCAGGAGTCCAACAATGATCAAACACTTTGTTTTTGTGCTTGATAGTGATTGACAACCTCTGTTAGTTATCGTGTTGCGGGAGACCACTGCCGGCATCCCAACGGCCACAGGATTGGGGTGTTTTCATGTCGTGTGTTCGTTGTTTTTCCCTTGTGACTTGTGGTGCAGGAGATGTTCCGTCAGCATGGCCTCAGGATTTCTCAAATTGTGTAGCCCAGACACAGCCTTGTGGTGCCTCCTGAAGACTCTTTTTTCAACCAGCGACTTCGCCCACAACTACTCCCCCTGCAGATTAACGAGGAACCCCTAAACAACCGGGTTGTAGAGGATGGTCTTCCACCGGTCAATTCTCCGGTTCCATGTTGGCTTGCAAGGGGCACCCACACCTGACGGAAAACCGTCTTGAAAAACAACTGCTTCTGGAACACCGTGGTCCCATCTTCCAAGCAGCCGAGCATAGCCGGGCATTTTCCACCCGTTCCACCGTTGTGATCCGCCCTGCCTGCTTTCAGGCGACTTTTCTCAAGGTGAAACGGGACAGGACGGGACCTCTTGTCCCGACCATGTGCGGGTTCAAAGCATACCCCGAGACCCGATCGTAAGTGATTCCTGATGTTGAAACACCTGGAGACAAATCTGGTGTGTGAGTGAAGTACTTGCCAAATCTTGCCTACCAAGACTGGTGAAGACACCGCGTCCTCATGTTTCGCCAGAGCCCTCAGAGGCATCCGTTTCATGACCTGCGTGTGTCAGGTCGAGTAGTCAGGCCTTACTGGGCCTCCAAGTTTCTAAGCAGAACACGCGTGGATTCACAGGAAGGTTGGTCCGCTCATCTCCTCCAACAAACCATTGGTGTCGACCAATCTGGGGCTCATGCATGGTGTTCATGTGTCGAGGTCGTCAATGTTTGGATGGTTGTGGACATCTGAGTAACAAGGGCATCACTACTAATAGCAAGAAGCTACCAGGTTGGAGGCCATTGCTATTAGGTTGGAGGGCATCGCTACTAGTGGCCGAGTCATCCGTGAAAAAAGGCATCCAAAAAGGACATGACCCAATTTCTCAGCAACGTGACCAACCGATGTTCGACCACACATCAGCAGGATTCGGTGGTTCATTGTGGTTCTGAGTTGAAGTATTGATACTGGTCGGTCTTCCGTTACTGTAATTATATATAGTGTTAATTCAGTTTCGCTTTAATTGGCAACCCTATGTTCGATTCATTGTACTTCTGGAACGGTGATGAAAGGTTTTATTTTCGTACCACTTGCTGGCTGCGAGAGTGCGAAGATGTCAGAAAGCCAGCCGCCCTCACAAAACATCTGATCTGATCCAAAAGACCCCCCCCCGTTTCTTCGCTCCAACCGGACACGTCTTCGCCCACGTGTGCCTGACGCAGGCGTGGCCGGTTCCAGTTCTGGAGGCGGTGGGGCTGGTGTGTCGGGCGGCTCGGCCATGGCTTCAGCGGCTTGGATCATCATGGGCACCTGCGAAGCAGCTCGGTATCGGCGTCGGCCGTCCCCGCTGATGTTTGAAACGCTTGTGGTCACATGTGAAGCAGTTGCTGTATGGAGTCACTGTCGCTCCCTGACTCTGACTCTGAAGCAAACATACTAAAGTATAGAGCCTCCAAAAAGCGCTGGAATGGACACTGACCTTCTTCCTCAAATTGAGTGGGGTCAATGTATTAGGCAAATATACCATAAATGGAGTGTCTGGGAGTGTTTTCCTTTAAGAATCCTTTTAGAATCTCTTATATAGTCCGTTCTTTCGGACGTGTGCATTCGTCTGCCGCCTGAAGCTCAGTCTTCGAGACCTGCCGCCAAATCTCCGGCCCCAGCCGTTCCTGCCACTCCTGAGGTTCCCGACGTCCCCAGGTCCGACGACGGGGACGACGGTGAACCCTGTGCATGAGCCTCTCTCTGGCCCCTCCAACCCACCTTTCGGCACCTAACACAGGGGAATAGGATGAACACGGGATGATCTCAATGTCAAAGCCAAACAGTTGCGGCACGTTTGAACCGCGCCAACAGGTTTTCACCGGTCGAAAGGACACATGCATGGGTCACCGTAATCACCCCACTTTTGAAGGAAGTTTCGTGCGAAATCGTCTCGCCGAGAAAAAAGGAAACACACCAAACCATGCCATGTAGTGCCAAGAAAGAACACAAAAGAAAAGTCAAGACTCAACAGGTCTCTTCACTTCTTTTTGTGCAGTGCCTGAGCCCTTAAATAGATGCATTATTATACATTGTTGATGCTATTATCTACGATTCTTCTTCTCTTCCTGTAGTTCTGCTCTTCTTCTGCTTTCTGCTGAACTATGCTGAAATGCATTGAAAACTCCTAGTGAGAAGTCACAAAATGCAGTAAACGGCTTGAATGTATGGGAACGTCACCAAAAGCCCTTCTCAGCACTGGGAAAATCATGGAAAACAACCAAACTTGCAGGGTCTAGCAAAGGGTCCACAACTGAACCACGAGATGAATACTTATGGGTGGAGTCTGGAAACCCGAGGTGCGCGCACTTGGTGGGCTCCACCAAAGCACAGAAACAAACGATCCAAACAACTGACGTTTCACTGCTTCTGCAAGCTCTTTAGCTCACTGATCAAGGCTCTTCAGGCAAAATCTTCACAATGAACTTCACCTCTGCGCAGCCGAGGTGACGCGGCGAGTTCACGATGAACGAGACCACGATGAGCTGCGCCGACAGCGATGAAAGGCTTCAAAGAGCTTGAGGTCTCTTCATTTGATGTTGGTCGGTGTTATCCCAGTCACCTCTCTCAAGCGACCCACTCTTCATGACTCCCATGGTGATCGATTGCGCCCAAACCTGTTCTTCCGCCTTTCACAAAACTGGCCCAACAACAAACCCACAGCTCACAGCACATCTTGCTAAACCCAGGCGGCATAGTCCATGAGCTCCCTTCGCAGTTCTTCCGCTTCCAAGTGCCTCTGCGTCCTCATGCGCTCTCCTCAGGCCAATCGATCTTGTCGCGCGCACGATCGCGATGCCCTTGGCGACCGAGCGAAAGAGAAGGCGTTGGGCGGACGTCGGAAGGTGCATGGGCACTGTCGGGAGCCCTTTTTTCAGCACGCGGCGCCAACATGTTTCACCTTCGTGGATGCCAACAAAGGTTGAACGACCCTGAATTGTATAGACTAGTGGCTATCGCATAGGTACTCCAGTAGGGTCCTAGTTCAGGTCACTTGACCTCTCTTGAGTTCGTGACTCGTGTGGCTTCGACAGCCACACGCGGCGCCGACATCGATCGTTGATCTGATCACCCAGCTGGGCGAAACAAACCCCGGCTTCCAACCCGAGCAAGCATGGTAATCAACCAGTGTTCCCTGCAGCTACTCCACTACAACTTGTTCAGCAAGGTCCTACCATGTGGTCTTGGAATCCTAGGGCAACCACATCCTCAGGTGTTTGGGCCCGGATTCCGGGGAATACGCCCTCATCCGTCCGTGTGGCTGGGGGACCTGTTAGTGAGTGGCAAAAATAGGTATCGCGTTGGTGACCGATTCACACCGCCCCTTGACCGGTGTGAATCGAAAGAGACGCCCAGCGGCGAGTCTTGCGCAACTCCTCCTCTAAGAACCTGAGGAAGAAATAGGCGTGAGAAGTCTAGACATGGCGGATTCAATTCCAGATCCAAAAAGAATTTATACTCCGGCTCACTACCATGGAAGTGAACAAAGAACGTGTTCGTAAAGGAAAGTCGTCCAAGGCACCATTGTCCACTTCCATCTTCGTTGTCGTCAGAGTGTACGGACAGTGACCATGTCTGACACATCTGATAGGGCTTCTCCTCTACAAGTAGGTGCCACTTACATCCACTTCACCAGCTCGCCTCTCGGACTTGTCTCGCACCGACCAAGCGACTGGCGGTCCAAACCGACCGGTTGAGCTCCGGTTCACCGGAGCTCCAGCTCACCGAAGTTCACCGAGAAGGGCATCCCATGGGAACCAGAGGGCCCCACTCACTGTCCCGGGCCGAGATCTCGGTCCAACTCGGGGGGGGTGACTGGCAGTGAAGCTGAAAGAGCTGACTTGGGGGAGACGACTTGGGATCGTTGTGTTTTGCCTTTCTCAAGTCTTTTCATCTTTGGACTCAGATGTGGCCGGTCGTACAAAAGCTGAGGATCGCCCTCTCAGTCCGATATCACATCGACACGACGGCTATATATCCTCACCACCGATCGCCGACAAAGAAACACCGATCGCCACGATCGCCCAAACTAGATCCCATCTGCAAGCACCCTCCAAAGAAATAGTTTAATTATTGGTTTTTCTTGAACATCTACTATCTAGTCATCTATCTACTTACCCTTGCCAGCTCCAACCCACGACTCACCTGCAAACCAAGGCACTCGGCCTTTTCCTTGGCGCGGTGCAGCTCTTCTGCACGCTCCGACTCTTGTAGCCTGCGGTGGTTTTGGTGTGGCAACTTGTGCCCGGTGTGCCTGGTGTCTCGCACGGTGTAGCTGGGGCCCTGCGATCTTTGGAGGGTGCAAAGGAGTTTCCATGGGGGTTGGCCACAGGTGCTTTCTGGCAAAGTATCAGAAACCTCTGAAATAGCTCAGGTAGTGTCGACTTGCACAATTTGTCGATATAATATATTATTATATATTAGGTTGTTGTTTCTTCCCCAAGGGTGTGTGTGTGTTTCTACCATGCAGGCTTGGTTCTATGGACTGAAGACCTCCCGCGGCGAGATCAAAGTAGATGCCACAAGCCCAAGTTAAGGTGGCTTGCACATGTTTAGATTGAACAATGCAATCGAATACAATATTTACAATGCATCATCAAAATGGCCGAATGGATTGCCGTGCTACAAACTCTGAAGTCATCGTCATGGTTTTATGTTGAAAAACAACTTGCATTTCTCCAACCACTGCTCGCCTTTTCGCCGCCCACTGTGCGGCACATGTCGCTACAACATCCTCTTACATCGTATCGCAAGGCTCAGATTTACAACTGGTCATGTGATGTCATGAGTTTCCTGTCCTCTTCCAAAACGGAAAGAAGGACAATCCATCTATACATCATCTAGCCAGCCACCGGTCGTCCTCGCGGACCACGCGCCCCGCGACGCAGCCGGTGGTGCCGCATCGCCTGACCCGCAAGTCTTCGATCTCAAAGCGGAGGCTCTTCCTCCGAGCGAAGGGCGACCGGTCGGACCGGTCCGGACCAGCCGGTCGGGCGGGAGACCGGAGAGGCGGGAGACCGGATCGAGCTTGGGTCAAGTCGAGCTTTGGATGATGGGTTCCATTCCCTGTCTTTTTGATTGGGAACACCTCGAGAAAAACCAGTGCTTGGAAGACATGAAGGGAACCTTAAGCGAATATGAGAACGAGGAGGTTGCTATGTGTTCGACCTGTCACGCCACTCACACAAAGTGTCAGTGGAAGTGGCGACTACAGTGCTTCCAAGACTACAGCGCTGCAATCCAAACCTGAGGACTGCAAGCAACATCTTTATCCCAAACGCGACATGTTCTTGCTTCTCATGGGTTTAGCTGATCAAGCTTCAATGCTCTTGCGTCTTGATCCTAAGCTGTGGTGTGTCCCGTGATTGTGTTGAGATGGTCTGTGCATAGTACTGCCAAATGTGGATGTGCCACTGCAATTAGCACAAAGACCTTGCGGTAAACCAGTGAAACATGCATGGTCATGTCTGTGCTATTTAGTGCGATTTTGGTGCATGATACTATACATGATTATATATGTTACGTACATATGATATATATCACACATATATATATATATATACATATATCTACTATTGTGTGTATACTGTATATGCTGAAGATGAACACCACATGTAGTTTATTACTAGACATGAACCTGGAGAATGCCACCGACCACCGACGCACACGGCTTCACGTGAAGTCATTCAGTCTTTCCACTTTGAAGAACCGCCGTGCAGCGGAGAAAATGAACAGGATCAGTACCAGCAGTCACACCGCTTCACTGGATAGGGGTGCCCATTATCCACTCACTTAGGGACTGAAAACCACTCCTTTGTGACTCCCCTCCCTTGAAGTCTCCCACCATGGCGCCCATTCATCCGCCCACCCGTCGCGTGGCGATGTCGCTGTCTGCTTTTTCATACCGAGTCGCTCCACATCTTGTAACCTGAGTTTCGACAACGAAAGAACGGCACTCCCTGGAATCATCATGGAAGTGGAGTTCATCACCTAATTTGGTAAAGGATTGCATGGTCGTCCGGGGGGCCCATTGTCCCATCAACATGTACATTCCCCAAAATTCCTAGCCCAAATCCCAAACGGCTTTTGGTCCAACCCCTATATTGAGAACCAAGTGTGATTTGAGCCAAGAATCCTCACAGATTCTTGAAAGCGAATCCCTGAACCAGGAACCACCGTTCTCCACCTGACTCTCCACGGCACAGCCGTTCACCGGATGGCCACCACCACCACCGCCAACGCCGTTCGTTCGGCCCCACCGCCCCGCCCCCGGGTGCCACGACCAGCCAGACGAAGTCGGAGCGCAGAAGAGGATCGCTGCAAATGAGGTTCAACGGCGCAAAATTCTTTTGGATGGCTAGACTTGGCTGTTAAACAAACACACACATATTATATAATATATATATATTTAAAAGAACACAGCAGCCGCCTCTTTTTCCCACAATCTTGAGCCAAACATGTCCGGTGAAGTGAAACGTCAATGACTGGATCATGTGAAGGCTACATTCATCAAGATTCCTATGACTTGCATGTCATGTGAGACTAAATTCAATACAGTGCTTGGTGACACATCGAATGCGAATCTTGCCTGCAGAGATGCCTTTCTTTGGTTGCTCAAGGACTGCTTCCCCTGGCGTGCCAGATGCATCGACCAGGGTGCATTGCTAGTGGATTAGGGGTGGTGTTTTTACCCCATGTCTCTCTCCTCCCCCTTCACACATTAACAGCTTTAGTGGAAGATGGGTGCTTCGAGAGATTTGGATCCACGACGCCCAAAAGCTCCAAGGCGTGACTCCCTCCATTTGGAAACAGGCAACGGTTTCGTCATGGGATCAGCCTTTTGATGGTCCGTTTTTATATAAAGCAATTTGGCACTGCCATTTGAGAACGTTTCGTATAGAGAGGATAGGTTGATTCGATGGTGCTTCGAAACATGTCGGAGTTTGGGGCTGTAGCCCTGGCCGCAGATGGTTATCACGGCGCTGTTATCCTGGAAACACACCAATTCAACTTCTCTTCTGAACACTTCTTCAACGAATTCAGCAACTGGCAAGGCGTCAAATACACCGTGGGCAAGTGATATGATCTCGGCCTCTGTGGTCGACCTAGCAGTGGCACCCTGTCTCTTACTGTGCCACGACAGTGGCCAGTAGGACGACGGTCCTTCCACGCACAGCAAACCACCAGAGGTGCTCTTTGCATCCTCCACGGCGCTTGAGTGGTCCGCATCGGTATATAAGACCAGTCGTAGGTCTTCCTGACGGTCTGCGATTTTGCCCTTTAGGCAGAACGCTTTGGTCTCGTACAGATAGTTCATCAATCTGTGCAGACGGCGGTCATCGGCACGACTCCACTTCGTGACACGGCGGGTGAGGTCCCCTATTGCCTTGACCGTGTCGGGCCTGGCGAGTCTGCCCGCCCATAGGGCTTTCATCAAGACCTTACTGGCATCACTTGCTAAGGCACCGCGCTCCTCCCATTCATTCACTGGAATGGAACCTTCTGGCAAGTACGGAGATGCAGCGCCCTTCAAATGGCATCCCTGAAAGGTTTTCATACATTTGGCATGCTGAGTTGATGAAATCTACCATGTCGAAGTAAACCTCAGTCTCCCCATTTTCTCGTTTGAACAAATGCTTCCTGCCAAGACAACGATCCACTGGGGTCGGTTCTTCTATTTCAAGATGTTTTTGCAGGGATTCCCAGAACCCTTTGTGCAAACCTGGTGGCCCTGAAAGCAAAATGTCATCGACGTACAATGTGAGGACTAGACCATTCTCAAAGGTCCAATTCGACTGTCACTTCACGGAATCTTGCATCCCAATGGAAACCCGATTCCGGGTGTCCGTACAGCGCCTTCTTCAAGGGCGCTACTGGCATTTTGATGTGGGCGAACTCTTTTGGTACTAGCTCCGGAGGGAGTAGCACCCATGTGTCCACCACTGTTCGCAAGACACTTTGAGTGTATGCACGCACCACGTCCGACTGTGAACTGTCATTTCCGGGAAGTGCACCGTAGCTCAAGTTGAAATTGATTGCTGTGATTCCCGGGGGATTCACTTTGAGTTCGTGCAGGATAGCGATGTTATTGTCTTGGTCAACTATCTGATCTCCGCGGAACACTATTCTGGCCTTCAACTTTCGCTATTGCTTTCAGCGTGCTTCATGGACAGGATTGTCATGAGACGACCTAGGTTGAATTTGCCACCCGACTTCATCAATTCTTCTTTGGAAATGATTTTGCTAACATCCCAAACTTCATTTGCTAGAAGACCCTCCAACTCTTTCTTGATAGCTTGGTCAGCCCCCGGATACTTTCCCCAATCTCGACGATCGATCAACTGATGAACACCTAAGGGAATTTCATGCGGGACATGTTCTGACTGAACAAACGGACAAGTCGGCATGGTTGGGACGGAATCACCATCAGGGTACAAGCTGTTCGAGATCGTTTGCGCCATCTCTTCAGTGTAGAAGGCTGACTTCCCTGTGCTTGAACCTTCCAAAGGACTGTGCTTGAAGTCTTTTGGGTGTTGGCATCGGTATGAGCCAAGGTCTTTTGCCAATTTTCTTGAGGATGTAACAATTCTCCATGTCTTCAGATGTGGCTCTCCTTCTCTGTCTTTCAAACCAAAGGCGCAGCCGTCACAGCATGTCTCATACAAATCATGTTTCTTGACAAACTGCAAAAGCTCGGTCAACATCCAACCTTCGCAATGTTTGGGCCATTCGAAAGCAATGTGTCCTCCGTTTTGGGGAATTCTCTCGGCAACCTTTATGTAGTTAGCTAAGAGTTTCTTGCTTGTTATTCTCTTGGCTTTCAACTTCTTTGCGTAGGATGAACCATATCGATGCAAACACATTTTCTGCCAAGGACTCCGTGAACCACATGGAATGCTTCCCCAAAGGTCGGCCCCCTTGAACATGTCTACCAGCGACAAAAGGCTTTTGATGTCTTCTTCGTTTTCTAAGTTGGTTTGTTCTCGATGCAACCGAAAATGCGGGACCCCCCTTGGTTCGTTAATACTAGTTTCGAGTCTTTGCTGCAGCAGAATTCAAACATTGCATGGCTTTTGCCGGACCTAATCCTCCTTTCACTGGGCGGTTTCAATGTCTGAACGTTTTTAACTTCTGCAGGGACCGGAGTCAAACCAAGGATCGACGTGACAGCATCAAGTCCTCGAGCGGGTTCCTTCTCGACACTGCTTGTCATGGTCATGATTCTTGCTTTCACATTCTCGGGCTTCTCCTTTGGGAAGAAGTATGTGCATCCTACCCAACTTCTTGAACAAATGCGCCTATTCGGTGACATGGATTGCCAATCTGCAAGCAGTGAAGTCTTGTTTCTACAAGTCCAAACAGTTTGACGTTCTGTTGTCACTTCGAACGGATCGAAAGGACAGTCATTTCGGAGCGGTGTGAACAAACGCTCCCTAGGACGGACATGGATTCTCTTCCATGCAGCTTTGGCCTCATCAAAGTCCCAATAGTCATTCAATGCCTCAGCATTACAGCAATTTCAACGCTTTGGACGCGGGAGTCTCATTCGGATGCACAGGACACGGATGTGTGATTGCATGGGCTACAACAAAATACTCGATGCTCCTAGGCCAAAAGGCGTGCGGCAAACCTGACTTGAGATGGATCGCACGTGTGCCTTCTTTGATCCTTCGGATCAAGCTTTCCAACTTTGAATTGTGATACGGGTCATTCTCAATCCCTGGTTCACTCAACCAGCCCAAGTGTTCAACAGCTTTGGTCAATTCTTGAGCACAGTCAGTTTTCACAAGGCCAGAAGACCTAGGGGAAGCTCTGGTTCCAGCAATCTTCTGAAGACACAGGATGTTCGAGTCAGTATCTCTAGATGTCATGGAGTACGCTCCAATGCAACCTGAGAATTCGTCAAAACAAACAAGGCATGCTTGCTCACCACCAGCACCTTTGGTTAAATCTGCCCCTAAAATGATGTGGTCTGCCCTCATCATATGGCCATAGTGGAGTGGAGGAATTTCATCCTCACCTGGTGCCCCCCCTTGACCGATGAACTCGACCTGTCATCTTTGCCCTCTGGCATATTGAACAGTAACGGTTCTTGGGGAAGTGACAAAGTTGATGAGCTTCACTTTTGGCTTCCTCTTCAAGGCGTTCACGAAGTGATGGGGTCCAAGGGTTAGCCTCTTCATCTTCTTCATCTAAAGGGGCATCCAAGGGTTCCGCTTTTGGTTCATCACACATCATGAGTTCATCACCAAAATGAGGAAGAGTTTCTGGTTTCTCTTTCAACACTTTATCACTAACTTTTGGCAAATCTAATGGTGCTTCAACACGAGGTTCTGGCTCCCGAACAGGTGCTCCTGCAGGTCGATCTCTCGACCCTGAACTCGGACCTCCAATTGGTTCCGTGTCTGAGTCAAAGGCGACAGGTCCTGGACTGGCTTCCAAATCTGCTGGTGCTGCACCTACCCACTCATGAATGATCGGAACATTCTCTCGAACTTCCATGTGAATCTTTGCCGATTCTGGGCAAAAGTGCTTGAGATCACCAAGACGGTCCGCCTTGATCATGTAGGGCAATTCGTCTGGCAGCCAAACAAACCCTCGTTTGTGTTGGTTTACTTGAATTCCCAAAGACAACGCATGAGGACATGAATCCAAAGTGTAGAAAGTGTTGAGACCGCTCACTTGCCCTTGGAGTTCGATGGCTTTTGTGGTCTTCCTCTCCCCACCCCCCCGTTCTAAAGATCAGGTTCTCCGGTGGGTCAATGATAAAGCCTCTCCAATCGTCGGGCATCGAGTCTTTCGACAACAGATTTCTTCCCGCACCTGAATCCATGAGGAATTCCATCTGACATGGATGCGACGCCAATGCAGGGACACTTGAATGATCAATCTGGGACATCGGATTGCAGCATGTCATGATCGTAGTCACAGCTTTGGCCAACAACTGGACACAAGGGACTCTCAAGGAACTCCGAGTGACCTTTCTGCAAACCTTCTTTGCTTCTTTCAAAGCGGCTTCGGCTGACGGGATCGATGCGAATGCAGTTGCAGCAGCTACGGAAGCGGCTCCAGCATGACTAGAAGAACTAGCACCAGTACCAGACTTCATACGAGGTTTCGGGCCTTTGTACAAGTTCCCTTTGTCATGGAGGAATTCACAAGAATCGTATGCGAAGTACATGCATGGCAGTTTTGCTTTCTGCTCCTTGGTTAGCGGTGGCTTGTCCTCCTTGTTCTTGCCTTTGCCATCTTTCCCTTTCCCTTTTCCTTTTTGGGCAAATGCTGCATCAACATTCTTGTCTTCATCAACCTTCTTGGACGTTTTGGGCTTGTCCTCTTTCTTGACCTTTGTGTCTTGCTCTGGCTTCTTGTCCTTCTCTTTCTTTGTCTTCTCTTCTTTCTTCTTTTTGTCTTTTGCTTCCGCTTGCGCCCCTCCAACCTTTGGATCTAAGCCTGCTGAGGTGAGAGCTTTGTCCATTGATGTTGTGTTCAAATCCATTTGGGATATCTCAATGGCTTCACACATCTTGCTATACAACCAACGGCTGGTTCGCTTGTAGCTACCAGCGTGTGCTTCCCGAAATTTGTCAATTGCGAGCGCCATTTTGGGGTGATTCTTGAGGCTTTCAAACAACAATGATCTCAGCGACGTTTCAGCTGGCATCTCACTAGGTTCAAGAGCGCCTACGCAAAAATCATATCGCTGTCGAAAGTCTTCAAGTGCCTTGATGTCACTACCGTTCATCTTCAATGACAAAAGGTGGTGCTGACTGAGTGCCGTTCCGCGGTCGCGATCGAGTCGAAACTTTTGGAAGATCAACCACAACAGCTTGCGACCTTTCGGTTGTTGATCATGTGTCTGACATCTCTCTTGGTGGGTCTGAAACTCCAAGGCAAAATTTGTACCCTTTGCTGCTTCTAGCAACTTGGCGCCTAGGATTCGATCCAAGATGGGAAAGTCCTTTGCATTATTGAACTCTTTTCCATCTTCCGAGATGTTGCAACGATTGATCCAACGGAACACGATGCTTTCATCATTCTTGGCAAACTTGCAAACCCCACTGAACACTGCGTTTCGGAAACTCCGGCATTTTGCTGCGTCTTGAGGCAAAGCAGGAATCTTTAGATAGTCATACTGTTTGATACGCATTAAGCGTTTCTCTCGTTTGTAGGGGTCCTCCGAATCGCTTGATGAACCATCTCCACTTGGGGATTTTGGTGGTGAATCTCCGCCCCCCTCCAGGGTTTCTGTTTGAACCCTTTCCTTTCGAGTCACTTGAAGAGGATGAAGAATCACTTCCTGGCGGCGATCCGGGGACTTTGCGGCGGTCTCTTGATCGGTTCGATGATGGCTGATTGCCCAATTGCACAGGGTTTGCCGTCAATCCACCCATCAATTGCTGCATTTGAATGGTCAACTGATGCACTTGCATTTGCAAAGCCGTGTTTTGGTCACTTTGGATTTGAAGCCCGATCTGATCATTTAGCAAGGCAGCGGGAGGCAACATTGGATTAGCCTTTGGCATCTCTCCTGCACAAGCGGACTGAGTTGGTGAAGGTGCCAAATGCAGCTCTTCACCTTTGGTTCCTGTGGCAATGGGCGTCAATGCAAACGAAGGCAACGCGACCCGCGACTCTTGCATTGGTTGACCCTGGAATGCGACCGTGCCAGGATGGTAGGATTTGGGAGTTGCAATACTATGCACCACCGGAACCAATTCACCCATTCCATGAACTTTCATTGATGGACTCGGCTGACCAACACTTTTAGGATTCCTATCAACGAACGAGGTTGCCTTTGGCGGCGGACTGCAAGGATGGATGGTGCTTGGATCCCCTGGAGTACCACTCTTTGCAAGGGACTGCAACCTTTCATCTTGATCCTTGATCCTCCTCATCATTGCTTCCATTTGACCCCTCATTTTTTTCACTCATTTGCCTGGTTGTGGACTCCAATGCTTTCTCTCTTTGGTTCAATGCACCGGTCACTTCAACCACCTGGTTCGTGCGATCAGTTCACTAAAGCCTTCAATTGCTCAATCTGGTTTTGGTAATTAGCAACCTCTTGATGAGACTGATTCACCAAACGGGTAGCTTGACCCTGGGTTTGACGGACCAGCTCATGAGCTTCTTCTTGAGACTGCTGAACCCAGTTCCTGGCAGTGGATTCTACCGCCTGGATTTGAGACCTGGCTTGGTTTTCAATGGATTGAACCTGACTCTGGATTTGGGCTTGAGCATTCGATTCAATACCCTGGATCTGCTGAAGGGCTTGGTTCCTAAACTGGCTCTCCATTGCTTGGACATACTGAGCAGTCTGGTTCCTAGCATTAGCTTCAACTTCAGAGGCGTATTGAATGGCTTGACCCTGCACTTCGGACACGACCTGGTGAGCCTGAGCTACTACCAGAGGGTTCAAATCCAAAAGATTGACTGACCTGGCATCTGTGAAATGAGACGACTGGTTGCTTTCGAACACAATCTGTCTTGCATCAATATGACCAATGGTCGGTTGCTGGTATTCAACATCCGTCCTTGCTGTTGGGTTTTCTTGATTACTTTGAACCATCGATGAGTGAGATGTTTCCGTCAGGGATGACAAACTCGTATCTTGGATAGGAGTTGCAATGGCTTCCCCAAACATGACAATCTGTTCACTCTCCGGTGAACCATGCGCACTTCCTACTGATCCCTCCATCGCTTCTTTTCAAAGATCAAACGACGTCTACTCGGCTGCAATGAAATTCTCAACTGCCTCCTTCGTCCAGCCGTCGCTCAACCAATGGGCGTATGAATACGCTGACCTTCCGTCCAAGCTCCTCTTCCGTGAAAGCTTAATGTGAATCCCTGTTGCCCTGTCGGTGGCCAAAGTGGCTTCCAACTCAGAAAGGATATCAGCACTGTCGTCGATCAAACAACAAGACAAGTGATCTCCCAACCGTTCGGCAAATCTCGAGATGACTGCAGCCTTCCCTGTCGGACCCTCCGGCTCGAACGTACAAATGATCCCGTCAAACAAGTGATGAATCCCTTCGCTGTTACTCCAAATATCCTTGCACGCTTGATAGCGCCCCGAACTCCCAATGAAAGAAAGAACGAAAACAAATGGAATACGCTCGTGATCCAACGCAAACTGTCTGAACTTCTCAATCGCCTCAATGTTCCCGACTCCCACGCGACCTGTCTGTCTGCAAGTATCGCTGTGATCCCTGTCAAGAACCTGATGGTGATCAACAAAAAGGACCTTAACCTGGCCAATGTCTGCGACTGCTCCCAAATGCACTTCCTGTGACTCCCAACGAGTATAGCGACCCTCCGCTGCCTCAAAGGTAAGGAAATGTACCGTGTCCGGCAGAACAATCGAGACTTGAGCTGGCTCTGGCCTCCGCGGCAGTGCCTTAGCAAATGCCCTTGGCGTAAGGCCAATCACTGCAGGCGGTACCGGAACAGCGGGCTCAGGCCTAGGTGGCAGTGCCGAAGCAGCTAACCTATGCGCCTCCTCGAATCGAGCTCTGTACGTTTGAAGAACCTCCTCAACAATCGTCACCCGACTCTGTGCGCAAAAGTTAAAAGACGTAACACCGTTCAGCAAATGCGGATGTGTCAACGCAAAATGCCCCTCAGCCACGCCCTGGCGAATGAACGCCCTCTTCTGTGCTCGGCCGCTCTTTCCAGAGCGAGGGAACCTCAGAAGCTTGTGGAGCTCCTCGTACTCGGGATGCTCCGGATCAGAATAACCCCCTTCAGGCGGGGGTGGACCAGTGGGTTCAGTCGGTCGACGTGAACCAGAGGAAGATGCGATGGCTGCAACGACGGCCAACAACCGATCGCAAAGCGATACGGCTGATAACCAAAAGAACACAGCAGCCGCCCCTTTTTCCCACAATCTTGAGCCAAACATGTCCGGTGAAGTGAAACGTCAATGACTGGATCATGTGAAGGCTACATTCATCAAGATTCCTATGACTTGCATGTCATGTGAGACTAAATTCAATACAGTGCTTGGTGACACATCGAATGCGAATCTTGCCTGCAGAGATGCCTTTCTTTGGTTGCTCAAGGACTGCTTCCCCTGGCGTGCCAGATGCATCGACCAGGGTGCATTGCTAGTGGATTAGGGGTGGTGTTTTTTACCCCATGTCTCTCTCCTTATTTATTTTAAAAAATACATATAACATATATATATATATATATGGCACACCTATTTTTTGGGGGCGGGCGTCAGAAGTGCACAATATTCAACATATTGACAGAACCAAGAGAGACATTGACCTCATATAGTTCTATTCAAACATCCCGAATGGATTTGTCCTTCCACTGGTCACCGAGCCCAGTTTTATACCGAGATGCCGAGAGATCTCCGCGTCGCCCAGCTTGACCTTGGTGAGGATAGGCATCGATAGGCATCGTTTTGTTGAGTGACTTGATGCGGCGTTTCTTGTTCCAAAGTCCATACATATACTATGTTATGTTCTACTTGGCTGCCATCTTAATCACTATCTTAATCTTATTGATCAAACATTGCCAGTAGGAGCCTAGATCCTCTATATACTGTAATTTGATCGAGACTGTCTGATGCGTGGATAGTAGGCAACCTCCAAGAGGTTGATCCAGCTTGTCAAGGTCGCTAACCCATGTAAACTTGAGTTTGCTGAGTTTACTGTCGGATGCACCTACCCGGCCCACCATTTCAGTGACTCCAGAGTGAGTCTCCCCTTGAATTACAACATGGTGGGAAAGCTCGATCCATGAGCAAACAGGGTGCAACATCTACATTGACATCTCCTGTAGTCACTGTAGTCCCTTCTGGCAGGGTCAATTGGCTGGGCTCTTCGGCCAGGAAACAAAGAAGTCGAACAAAACCAGGGAGACAACTTACCCACACCAACACGCTTAGGAAAATGTTCTCTCCTGGGGGTTGGTCTCAGTTCCTATGTAAGTAGGACGAGGCGTGGCACGAGGCTTGACCGGAGTGGCCGCTTGACGGGCGACTGGTGGCCGCTTGACGGGCGACTGGAGAAACATTGCCAAATGGACTCCAGAATCCCAAGCAATCCAGAAGATCCTGTTCTTTCAACATCTTTCAGCTATATTGTCATCCACATCATTGTCTACTCACTCAGCGCTCGCTCCGCTCGGTGTTGACACACCACCGAGCTCGCCGCCGCCCGTTCGGCGCGAAAGGCCCGTTCCTCGGTGACCGTTCGGGTGACCGAGCTGGATCTTCAAATGAATCGCTTGTATGTATATGGATCGCTTTAAAGGGACTAAGATCTGTTTGTATATTGGCCAACAATTGAAAAAGCCATTTTTCTTCGTAAAGATTAGTAACAACAAAAACTAACATGACTTTTCTCAGGATGAAACCATCCAGGCTCTCTATTACGGCTTATTGATATAACTTATATATATATACCATTCGAATATTTTTGAAGTATCTTTTTGTGTCATCATCTCAAATGGCGTCTGTCGCTCTTCGAACCGGTGACATTGGGGGGCGAGTTTTGAGGGCCAAGCGTCCGTATTTGGATGCAGATGTCTTTCCCAGCTATTCATGGTGGAAGTTCAATTTTCGCAAAACACACCCACTTCTTGATGAAGGAGTCAATGTCACCTCATGTGCCCGGGAATTATTTCAAGATGTTTCAAGTACCTCCTTACAAACGAACTAGCGGCTAAGATATAGTTATATACTGACATGCAGCCTGAAAACCAATCGTGCTTGGAGGCAAACCGCCTTCGGTGGATTTTCAGGGCCATGAAAACCGTGTTCGGTGTGTAGGTTGATCACATCCGAGTATGTTACACACCCCCCTGAAACGGTCCTGGAAGTGGATCGCATAACCCCAAATAGAAGACCATGAAATCCTCTACAAACAGGTGGTGAACTCCACTTCTATGATGACTTCGGGGAGTGTACTGTAGTTGGCATGCCTTCCCTGGGAGTTTTTTCAGCACACTCCTCCTCAGTAGGTACGGCTGAAGCTCTCTGAAAGTGCCGGAAGTTTGCTTCCATGCCAAAATCATCAAGGAAACAACGTTCCTCCACCAAACTGTGTTTACATGTATGCAGAAGAGACATGATAACCATCTGGCAGAAACTCATGGCATGAGAGGACCAAACAAGCGCAGTTCGGCGAGGATCTTCGGTTTCTCTCTGGAGCGCATCCAAGTCCTGTGGCACCAAAGAGAAAGTCAGGCACAGAACAGTCCGAACCCGGCATCTCGGGTGGGGCAGAACCGATCAGTTCTACATTCTGCATGCAGCTTCACCATGTAACTGACATGAAACATCATCAAACTCAAGGCTGCATCATACAAATTTAGAACGTATCTTGATAATTGGGTGGTGTTCTTACATTATCAACTAAGCCAACATCATAAAACATCCTTCCCTGAAAAATC
The DNA here is from genome assembly GCA_963970005.1 of Durusdinium trenchii. Lineage (NCBI taxonomy): Eukaryota > Dinophyceae > Suessiales > Symbiodiniaceae > Durusdinium > Durusdinium trenchii. The sequence continues at coordinate 1,513,212 of CAXAMN010025806.1, read as the reverse complement.
TATGGTGCTGTGCTAGGGAAACCCTTAAAACATGCCCCCCTTGTTGCATCGCCTCGTTCGCATTCCTTGTTTCACCGCCTCCGGGTCGGTCCTTGAGCTCTTTCGCCTGGGCGGCCTCAAGCTCAGCGACTCCTTAGCTCCAGCCGAAGATGAACAACAAAAGACATTAACATTATGACCTTAACTAATATATTATTGATTACAGTGAGTAACACGTATATGGAATCAATTGGTTCTTGTAATTGTGAGCTTGTATACACCATATACAACCCCACATATATATATATATATATGTATATACAAGAAATGGACAAGCGAAACATAGCGAAACCAATCAGTGACATTCAGATCATTTAGTTCGTTGCAGCAAATCCTCGGTGTTTCCGATGTAACATATACAATGCGCCGATGTAACATATACAATGCGCCTGTCCTCTTCATGCGAAAACACACTCCTAAGCCTTGTCAGTCCAGTGGATGCAACTAACAGTGGCCAGCCACGGGAACCCGGGGGATGGATGCCAAACACACAGGGTGGCAGAACCTCTTTATTCACAAAGTCAGGGCCAATCCGTTTTGCTAGGGCACGCTGAAGCACGTTGAAAAAGAACATGTTGAAGACTTGGACTGAAACAGCATGGCAAGCAATCCCGAGCAATCCCTTCTTCGTGCTAACCTGCAAACGAGACGGCCAAGCTGGCTGGGTGACGCCTCTGAAAAAAACGAGACCTGTGAAAGGAACATGTGCCCAGCTCGTTCCTGGAGGGTCCAAGGACGTCCAACGATCTACGACGTAGCTGGCGCAGGCCGGGTGGACCCTCGTTCTTTCGTCGATGTGTCAAGTGAGTCACCACAGGGTGACGAAACATCGTGCTCAGATGAGCTATCACAAGGCTGGGCCATAAGTCTCACAAGGCTGGACTTCTTGATCCATCGATATCATTCACCAACATTGCTTTTTTGACAATTGTCTTTGCGCATGTATAAGCAATCGGCAGGAAGCGAACAAAAAGCATCCCATGAATTTTGAGATCAAGCATCTCCTCTCACAGGCCTCTGTGGTCTCAACCATCTGAGCCTCTGCCGCTGCAATTCCTTGGGTGCGCTGCGTTCGACGTCCCGTTCGTTGTGGCGCGCGTAGGCAAGCCACACCCTTTCGCCACATAACATGGTGCAACTGGCTGACTTTGAATATGTATATATATATATAAGTCCCTCGGGATCCAAGTACCTTCTCAGAAAGGTGATTGGAGACTATTTATGTAGGCTTGGAGGGCCCAGTCGTACCTCCTAAGAAGGTATGTGGATCCCTAGGGAGTAAATGTTTGGAGCCTGTATGACCTGTATTGTGAGCGAGTGAGATCAAAAACGCTTGCGAAAATCCTTGTTCCCTTGCGAATCACCTAAACGCTAGTCCGCTAACTAGTCTTTTTTAATACCTTTATGACATGAATGTCTTGCATGTGCTTTCTGGGGCCTTCCTCCGAAACGGGCCCGAAACGGGAGGAGCTACAGCTTCGGATCATTCCAGGCAGAAGGCAGAAGGCTGAAGGGTGAGCCGAGACGACGCATCTGACGTGCACTGGTTGTTTTATGTATCCCAAACACTCCATGTATGGCATATATGCCGCCCCATTGACCCCCCAAACCACTCCTGGCCTGATCGGCAGTCCTATGGCGATACATGGAGTGTCTGGGTATTTTCATCTCCATGGACGGAACCCCGGTTCTGGGGGAGTGTAGTCGTTGAGTGAAGGTCGGTCTTTTCAACAACTGCGATTCTTTTGCTGTCGTCTTGAGGACGGCGGACTGTCCGGTGATGACGGATCTCCTGATCGGTGACATTCCATGACAGGTACCCAACAATTCGACGATCGACTAAAGGAAGCAAGCATGCAAGTCAAAAGCCGTGCCACTGGTGGATTCTAAGTAAGATTCTGCAAACCGCATTCGCATCAAAGCTCATGACCACGTTAGGTACCGTAGGGGTGTTGTTTGACAAGCCTCTCTCAGCCATTTCCACTCGCAGGCGTTCATTCTCAGCCTCGGTGTGGCGACGAAGCATGACGAAGCCATGCATGAGTTTGAGAGCAAGCCATGACACGATGAATCCCCCTGTCTGTCTCTTCGTGAGCTTGGCTATCCAAGCATTTGCATGGATCTGCACCCCTGAGAGATTTTGGCCGATTCGAACAATCTCCCCAACGTTTTGGTCAAGGATCCAAGAACTATTACCAAACAGAACTAGATCCCAACCACATATACCAAGCACCAAGCTCAAAACATGTGCTTTCCGATGGAGCAGCTCCCTTTAAAAGACTGACATGCTTGGCGTTGTCGCTCTCGCACGAGGGCCAGGTGGCACGATCCTCTGCGAGTTGCTGCAGGAATTTCCGCTTCCGATGCTCGAAGAAGGCCTCTCGCCCGGTGGGGAACGGGTGAGGGACGCTCAGCGCGAGGTGTGCCGCTTCAAACGGTGGGAATGCGGAGAAAGCCGGTGTTCATGGGTTTTCAAGGGAGGGGAGTCCCTAGAAATCGGTCGACTACATTGGGCACCAGCGAAGTAGAGGAAGCTCATTTTTTAGACACCCTGGACCATTAAGATCATGGATTTTGTATATATATATAGTTTCTATATGTTTCGACACGCTTTTGACTTTGGGATGCTTTCGGCTTGTTGCAAAATATCATCACTGATCTAAACCCTCCCGATCTGAGTGTATCAGTGACCTACTCACCTACTCCCAGGGCCAACGGGGCATCACATAGACCATCATACACCCCTCCAACATCGTCCAACACATTCCAACACCATCTCCGCGTTTTTGTTTTTCTCCGACTCCCTTCAACACCATATTCTGACGTCGGCTCCTGGCCTGCATGATGGTCACCCCTGCCTTGAGTGTCGTGATCTCCGCCTGCGCCACGAGTCGGGGATCACAAACAAGTCAGGGCAGGGTTGATTCCTCTCTTTCGAGTGAGCCAAGTTGGGGATTCTCAAGAGTTGTTTGATGCTACATTGCTACATGGCCTTTGGTATTGGACTCCGGTTTCGATGGACGATCGAGACAAAGCAGGTGGAGGTTTCGGTGCTCCCACCTGAGCTGGGAGGGGTTCTCCGCCTCTACACGACTCGACCGCCTTTTGGTCACCGACCAAATGGTGACCGTTTGGAGCTTGTGAACTACCTGAAGATGAGCTTCCTCCATCAACCAGTCGGTTTGAGGTTGCATGTTGGCATACGTTGACCCACCAACAATAGCACTTTGAAGTCCAAGAAACCTGGATCCCGTGAGGAAGGGGAGCCACGATATTGATCTTTTGCTCGCGCTTTTGCATCTTTAGGCTTCCCAAGTAGCGAAGACCGTTGGGTCATGGACTGCCAAGACCCCCGCAGATTGGAGCACGACGCTAGGTCGCTGCCTTCTTCTCCTTGAACCATCGTTGAGCTTCAGCCTCTGCGAAAGGAGGTGGTCTGGACGGTCTTGATGATACGCTACAAACACCGACCAATATATATAGATGAAAAACACGCATGCGCGCACGCACACGCACACCTACAAAGTTCTTGAGATCTTTGCGAGGTGAAGGATTTTGTCTATCAACTCACTTCATTTGGTGGTTCAAACTATGTCTGTCTCTATAGGAATTGTCGGGGCCTTTCGTGCATCTAACAGAAGCCCTGATTCGACCTTTGGGTGTGCGACCTTTGGGGGTGCGACCCCATGGGGGGTCGTTTCCGATGGGGGTCGCGAAACGAATGACAGCTAAGCTGTAGCAAGTCTAAGCTGGCTTGCATACAGCAAACGCTCCCCCTTGAGTAAAGTCACCTGCCAGCGAACTAACTGGTTGCTTGGAATTCAATTGGATCAATGATCCATGGATATCCATTGGCTCAAAGGCCGAAACCTGGATTTACACGTGAACACGTCGCTGGCTGCACCTGAGGGTAGGCTCACAACTTGGCCGAAACCAAGGAACAGCTTCAGGCATGGTACTTACAAAGTTCAACCTCCTAGATCTTGCATGGTCGAGCTTCTTTGAGGCAAACCCAACACCAAGGGCCGAACAACAACTTGTCCCATCGTTGTAGGACCACTTTCGCAGCAACTCCATGACCGATCGCTCGGGCAAAACCCAGATCTGATGAGATCACTCATCTTGATCTCATGATCTCATTGGGTTTAGTCTCTCTTTTGGGAGATCACTATAATAAGGCATTGCAACACCGCTCCCTTGGACGGGAGCACCGTCCTGAGACAGACGGTTCCCCCCCCTAGACGGTCGTTCGGCCGCTTCGCTTCGCTTCGAGCGAAGAAGAAGCCGGGTCAGACGAAGGAGCCTCCGCTTCCTCGAGCTTCTTGTCGTACTGTAACTCCGTTTCCGCCACCTTCTTGGCATAGACCTCGGGCGAAGTAAGAACGAGGACGGCCGTGTGTCGTGGGTGGATGGAGGAACGAAAGAACCAAACAAACAAGCAGCGGGTTCTGAAAGGAAAAACCATCACTGGTCCAGTCCAATTCACGCACCTCAATCATTTGACAGTGGGTGGCACATGCTGGCACAAACCATTTGAGGCATTTCTCCACCATTCCTCATTTTGCTGCGTGCCGCTCTAAAACTCGACTCATCTCTGGCAGGTTTCCCGCCTCGTGAAGGCTCTGCAGCTTCAGCTCCAGCTGCTTCTTCCTCAGCGAAGTGGACACCGAGAAGAGGCGATGCGATGCGTTCGAACCGAACCCAAACATGACCAGATTGACCATCCACGCCATGGAATATGTTAATTATATACATTAGGGTCGTCAATGGGGTTAATGTCTAGCCGTTGTTCCAGTTCCATGGATGGCCTGGGAAACATCAAAGAAAGGGAACACATGGCATGCAGGAAAAGCGAGCTTTCCGGCTTTTTGTCGCTGCACCAGGGAGGGGTCCCCTTTCTACAAACCCTTGCAGGTCCTAATCTACAAATGGTGAGGAGATCGATCCTTTTGTCGATCTATTGCAGCACCTCTGGCAGCCTCTTCCTGATGTGCATGCTGCCAGAAGGACCAGTGCAGCACACCGACTTTTTGGAGCTGATTGGGCCAGGCAGGGGGACTTTCCCCACTGAGATCGCTGAAATTCGATCTGTTTGGACCAGGAGTCGATCATCGGCTCGAGCACGGGGGGTCCGAGCTCGAGCCCAAACGATAACACCACGAGCTCTTTCTGGGCGATCGGGCGATCTTCGACCAGGTCCCATGATCTGATCAAAACTGCCAACCGAACTACAAGTATATATTGTCAGAATGCATGCAGCCAGCAGCCACATCATTTACTGATGATAGGCTTAGACGAATATAGATATATGATATATATATATATATATGTAATGTCTATAGTATACTTGGGTTTGCTTCAGGAACCCAACATCAAACAACATTCCCTGCCACAGTACCTAAAGGAAAAGACCAACAAAGATCTCCACAAACCACTCACCCGGCCCCACCGCGCCAAGGGGCTCCACGGGCGTCCAAACTGGCAGACCTGCGGGCGCGAGTGGACGGGACGTGCCCCGCAGTCCGGTGACGCAGGTCTTGGTCCTGGTGCCTGTAGGTTTCATGTGAAGGTTACGTGCCCCCAGAATCCCCGTTTTTATAGAATTCTATAAAATAGTTTTAGTTTTTGAAAGAACAACTCCCCCAAAGGACCCCCCAGCTTTCATTCATCCACCGATCCATCCACACGGCAGTCGGACGGTCCTATCCGCTCACATGTTGGCTCCACGGGTCGCAGGTGTTTCGTTCGTCGTTTGGATCGATGTCCCCACCTGGGCTCTGCTTGGGCTTGGCCACCGGCTTCCCCAAGCGTTTCGCCAAGCGCTCCGTGGCCTTGGAGTTCTGGTTGGTTCCGGTTAGGCAGGGCGACTTGGGAAGACAAAGAAGGCCTTCCAGGGAAAAGAGGTGGAAGGTCTTTTGGAGAAAGAATTGTACTTGGGCGATTCATGGTGCTTGGGTCAAACCGTTTCTCACTGCATGTGTCTGTTCGAGTTTCTATTGGGGACACGTTCATCGTTCTCAGTCGAGCCCAGGGGGGGGAGTTCACAGAATCTAATAGAACACGAACGCCCATGCCCGGACGTGAAGGGGTGCTTCCAAAAAGGGTGTATACCAATGCTTACCAGGTCCAGGCCTTTCCGCTCGTGTTTCGCCTTCTCCACCTTTGTTTTTCCACGCGGAACCACACTTTCAGCTTCAGCATGCCATCTTGCCGACCTCCCATCTTGGCCGTCTGTCAAGGACACCTTGGCCAATGTGGTAGAAACGTTCTACCTGAAGCTGAAAGTGTGAACCGCTTTTGATGTGCCACCTCGGATTCGACAAACAAAAGGCGAAGCCCTCGTGTTTCTTTTGTCATCTTTAAGTTATATTAGTTATAGTTGTATTATATATTTAATTTTGTTCATTGATGACATTTGGCATCACCTTTTGAGTGGTGCAGTGGCTGCACCGTTGAGGGCAACGAATACAAAGGTGATAACCAAATGGTGATTTCTGCCAAGCTCGATGAACCTTTCTGTAGTGTAGCCGCATGGCCCATTGTGTGCTATGAATTTGAGCTGGACTTCACTGTTCTCACACAGCATTTCTCGAGCTGCAAAGGTCTTCATTCACCCTTTCTTGGCATCCGACCATGCATGGAATCTGCGTCCATCCAAGGGGTGGAGAACGGACAAGTCAAGTGAGCCACTGGCAAAATGGAAGAGAGACCCCTACTCATGTGGGCAGCCTAAGTAGGATGCTGTCCCAGAAACCACCTTATTTTTTGGGGAGGCGGGCGCTCAAGTAGTCCAACGTATCTCACGCATCTCCACACATGCCCCTCATGTAGACTCTTGATCTTAAAGACACATATGACACTGTCGACAAAGTTGCGTTTTTTCCGCAAGCGGTTTCCCCGGTGGGACTGGCAACAGCTTGCATCTCAGTATACGTGGACCTAGTCTGTGCGACGGTTCCAACCTGAGGGTTGGTTGGCCAAACTTGATCAAACTGATTTACAGACTTTCATTAACTTTACTTTCACCCTTGAGTGGAAAGTACACACAGACGTGTGCACAGCCTTTGTTGAGTTTGCATATGCTTTTTGGACAAGAGGGTATGTTCTTCGGTCTTGCTCTGCTGAGGCGTGTGCTGGTGTTCCTGAATAAGACCTCCAAGCATGGAGTGTTTCCAGGGCACACGGATCAATACAGGCTGAAAACAGAAGGTAGAGCATTGCCTCAAGGCGCTCTTGTTGGTGCTGCGCTTCGTTTTTCTTTGGATGAGTTGGCAGGCTTCAGTGAACTCCTCGTCAATGGCTTCTCAAAGCAGCGGGTGACGTGGGGGGGTGTTCCCTTTGTAGTTTCGTTCTGTGGCTTCTTTCCTCTCACATGATTCATGTTGCTGCTGGTGACACCAGAGACTTCACAGTGGCGTTTCGTGACCTCCCACCAGGGGCGGAGAACGATGCGTGTGGCGGTGGCCTCGAAGCGAGGGCGGTAGAGGAGGCTTTTACAATCCCAAATGGGGGGGCCTAGGGCTCCCACTACTCCTGAGAAGGTGCTTGGAGCAGGTGCCAGGGTCTAACTAGCTTGTGAGGACCTGGTCGGAGGCGTAGAGTTGTAAAGTCAAATCCCTACGGGTCCAGCACCATTCCTCGGACGTCCTGTTTCAGGCCCCAGTTCGACCGATCGAAGTACGAACTCACCTCCGTTCGACCATCCTTTTTAGGAGGTACCTGGACCGGGAATGTCTACATACAAAGCTTAACCTCGGATGAAGGCTCTGCCCTACTTCGCCTCCTTCATCCCTCGAGCCCCGAGAGGGCTCCTCAGCTCAGTCGATGTCCAAATGTGAAGCGAGGGGCCGTCAACACTCGGTCAGCTTCCATGGCGCGACCGGTTTCCGGTGGTCAATCGGTGAAGCATCGCATGCGCACGCAGCTGATGTTGCAAAGCAGAATGCTGAGAGGTAGAGGTAGGGCTGATGGTGAAATGGAGTGACTGAACTTGTTCATATTAGGTGAGTGACCCATGAACAAAACACTCGCAAAGAATTTATCTACTTATCTCTCTATGTTTGGCAGTTTCGATCGTTCCTGTCAGTGTGGCATGTTCCTTCAAACGTCAAATTGAGGTGATGACAGAAGGACACCCACCCTTTGCTAGTCTCTTTGGGTTCTCGAATCCAGCTGGCTGTCGAAGCATCTTCTCAAATCTGTTCAACTCTCTGTCGAAGCGGGCAAGTCCTTCATGATGCTTCCTTGCATGGTCCTAATACGTGAGATGCTAAAAGCCTTCCAGCAACATATCGGCAACATATCGGTGTTCTACAAGGCCATCATCTCCTCTGCGAACCCTTAAAGCCGGCTTGATGGCAAATGCCACGATAGGATTGGACCAGCAAAACGAATCTATGAGCTCTGGAAGTCGTTTTGGGATGCTTTCACATTCCATCTGCGCTTTTGGCTGGAAGTCCCATCCCAGGAAGCTCAAGAGGCCGACGTTGACATCTCCCGAGGTCGAAGTCGCGGCGTCCCGTTTCAGCGGCCTCGGGTGGTCAAGCCCTCTGCCATTCCTTTAGCTTTCTGCGCCTGGAGCGGCAACAAAACGACCACAAGAGTTAAGATCGCCAGCATTGAACTAGATTGGGGGGAGGTTGAAGAAGCCAGGTGACATGTAATGTAGTTCAATAGTCGATGGATTTTTCTGGGTCATGCTCCAAGCAGTTGCGGGCTTTTTGCGGGAGCGCTGCAACACCTGCTGGAAATGACCAGCTGGTCGGTTGGTCTAGCGACCGATGCATTCGGGATGCCCAAAACAAAGCCACCAAAGTATATAGGGTCAACGCTGATCAGGAAGGAAGGACAATAAATTCAATAAAATAACAACCCCCTTCAGACAACCAAAACAGGGGGGACCAAATTAATGATGAGACATGACATCATGGGTCCTGGACATGACATTTGGACATCCTGGTCTGACCACATGTGCAAGTAAAATGAAATATTTAAGTGCTTCATGCTTGAACAAGTGTCTCAAACATGGACCGACTGAAAGCTGTGCAACTTGCCACGCCACCCGCAGGGCCTGCATCGCCATCTTCACTGAAGAAGCCATCCGGAGATGCACCGCACACGAGGAGCTTTACTCCGCCGCCCGAGATCTAAAAATCAGAAAATTCGACATCTGCACACACCGCCCCGCGGAGTCTTTCTTGTCTGACCCAATTTCTGTATAGAACACTACGCACAGGTTACGACTGGTATACACGCTTACACTCAACTGCAACCATCATGGAAGTGAAAAATCACCTGTTTGTAGAGGAAAACGGTCATCCAAGGGGCCATTTTCCACTTCCATGATTCTTCTTATACACCTGAGGGACCACATGTACGCCTGGTCCTGGCGTTCGGCGTTCGCATCCTTGAGACCTTCATCTGCGGGTCATGCAAAGGGCAACGGGCAACGGTCATGCGTTCGCATCAAAGCAACGAGTCCCAAGTGATGGATTTAACCTCCAGCCGAGCCGATGTCCACAGTCCAGCACTCCGGATGGGACATCTGCCTCAACCACGACGGGACAGTGCATCTCCGGAATTCGCTGTCATGTTGTTGCACGCTGGGGTTCTGTAGATCCTGGCCTTGACAGCGGTTGGGGGTCTCAATCAAGTAGCAATTTGCCTCCATGCTTTCTCAACAAATCAATCCGACCTAGTATGAAACAACATTCCCGGATGCCAGTTCCGGAAAGAGATGCAACATATGCCTATAATGGTATTCTGGTATTCTGTGCGAATCATGAGGATAGTCAGCATTTCTTCACATTGCATGGCTTGACATGCCGTGTATGTAGTATCAAGCTGTGACATGTCGCAGCTGAAATCGCCTGCTACGATAAAAGATATCTTTGTGTGCAAATCGTCGTAGGTGGCATTCAAAGGCAGTAAGTTCGTCAGTGTTACACTCCCCGAAATAATCATGGAAGTGGTACACTGCCTGTCTGCAAAGGAAAAGGGTCATTGAACCATTTTCCACCTCTCTGATTGTTGCAGGGAGTGTATGTTGAAACCAAGTGCCTCCAATATAGAAACGAGATCAAACGATGGCCGCGTTCTTCAGCTTTTCATCCCTCTGATGTCGAGGTCTGTGGCATGAAACTCGCGCCAGGACTTGGGTGCCGCCTCACCCTGAACAGAATGGACGCTCCACATGGGGTGTCAACCCATCCCATATATTGGATTCCGCGTATATGTCTGTTGTGTACATATATGATTTATGTTGAGACAGGATTAAGGAACCACCCCGTATTAACCAAGCCCAGCTCGAGCCCCCCAATACTAAACTAATAATTTAACACCTGAATTCACATGTACATCTCCCTATAATATTTTTCTTCCTAGCCGAAGCCTCCCCATATTAATATTCAAGACCAGCTGCCCCGAAAAATCAAACCCATATAGCTTAATTATTATGTTGTTTCTTTTTCGTCAGTGTCCAATATCGTCCCAATCAAAGAAAGAATCTGGTCTTCCAATCTCTTTCATCTCTCATGGTTCTCATGCTTCAAACTCTCATGATTCACACAGAATTCCATCAAACATCATCAGGTCCAGGTCATCATCTCATCATCCATCATAAGGTCATCACCTTTATTAAGGGGATGTGGTCTCCAAATACCTCCAATCTCAAACCTTGTTGATCTTCTTGACCTTGAAGGGGGGGGCGTTTATTAATTCGGTGCTGACAATTGCGTCATTTCAATTCGTGTCATGTCAATTCAGCAATGCAGCAATCCCTCGGTTAGTGCTTGGTGGATCAAAGTGCCGATCCTGGTCAGGGAGAACAAGTCATCTCAAATGCCCATTCTTCTTTGGAGGAACTGCGTGAGATATCGTGAGATTGCATGGTAACCTGCATGTTTTCCCTTTTTGTAATGGCAAACCCAGCCACAAGAACATAAGTTCTGTGTTGGAGTTCCTTTTGGTGTGCTGCATCGTCAGGGCGCCAGTTGCCCTTGTTCTTGCCGGATGGTTGTAGACAGCCAACCCCACAGACGAGTCGGGAGGCGGCCGAACCAGCGGCAAAGGTGCACCATGGATGGTCAAACTCGATGATGCAAACCCGCAAATAGACAGAACATGTTTTGGAAACGTGCAATCCGGTCATCTATTTGGGGATCACTATAGATGCACATCAAAAGCTGCACTCAAAGGTCTCGGCGGCCAGGAAAGATCAATTATGACATCACGCCACCTCAAAAAAACACACGCCACCCAATGGTAGGGACCTTTGAAAGCCGACTCCCTTCCACCATGTCACGTCACTACGTCGACACTTGTGAGTTCACCAATCTGCCAGTACCGGTTTTTGATGTATGCGTGCCCGTCCCATGACGCTACATCACCAGGTTCCTCGGCATGCAGCTTTTTAGCTGGAGAGATGAAGTCCACAAAACATGTGAAAAAAAACAGAACCTGTGTACCTGTCTAATGCCCTTCCCCTCCGTCAATGCAGGATCTGCTCCGAAGACTTTGGTGAACAAATAATACACGTGAAATTACATTCATCCACGGTCCACCTTCACTTCCTTTCGCCCCTCAGCTGCACGAAGATGATCTGCGAAGCCACCTCCCCGGAGCAAGGTACTGGAAACACGGCGGCACCGCGAGACCGCGGATGGCCGCGGTGGAGATTCCGGGATGCAGTGGAGGCCATTCCGACCAAAGAAAGCCCCAAAAGGATCCCGTTGATATCCCGTCTAGGCCGTTTAGCTGCGTTTAGGAACTCGAGGTTCTCTTCCACCTGCATCAGAAGCAGCTTTGAGGCCTTTGGGCGGAAAACCTCTGGGTGACGCCACCTGGGACCCCCCAAACCCCCAAACCCTCACGACGAGCTGCGGCTGCGCGCGCGTGCGCAGCGCGTGTCGTCTCGCCTCCGTCCCGGTCACCGAGAGAAGGATCGAGACCCCGACACGGGGCGCCGCCGCCTGGTGGTAACAGGGCGCCGACCGTGGCAGGAACAGACCGGTCTAGAACCTGACATGGTCAGATGTAGAAAACAAAGAATCCCAAAGAAGAAAAACATACAGTAGAACAACGAAGAAGAAGAAACATACGTTTACATATTAATATACATATTACCATTATTACATCATCACATGCTTACTAACCCCCTCAAACAAATCAAAGCATACAAACAAAGAAGAGAGGCTGCGGACTTGTGTTACATATCTGTCTGACTCCCACTGAACAGAAAGTCGGCCGCAGGATCAAAATGGAGAAGTGCCTTTTTGTCTATTTTTCTCACTAGAGGTTCAGGTGCACTGAAGAAAGATACCTGCTATACACCAACCATGAGACACTTGTCTTCAAGAGAAGCCTTCCTCCAATCCTCCTGCTTTGTTTCTAAGGGCCGGCTCACGCTGTTCGCCGTTCGCCGCTCCAGGCAGCGCTGTTCACGGCTCCTGGAAGCTCCTTTTGGATCCACCAGAAGGTTCTTTTCAACGGCTGCCGACATCCACATTCCAACTATCATCATCACCATCATCATCATCATCATCACCATCGTCATCATCATCACCATCACCATCACCATCCATCATCCATCATCCACCATCACCATCCCCATCCATCATCCATCATCCATCATCCATCATTAATCATCATCATCATCATCATCATGATCATCATAACACGGGCAAGAAGTGTTACGGCGAGATCGGTCGTTCCTCCATGCTGAAGCCGTTGGAAGAGCTCTCTTTGCACAGGCACTGGTGGGACAAATCAAATGAATCCGTTCCTTTGGGATGGCTATGTGGTGAGACCACCTTTGTCGCAAGGGCTGAAAGACAACATCTTCCAGTCTTTGGCAGTTGGAGGGGGAAGGAACCCAACCCTGGCACGATGCTCTCATTGCAAGTCAGGGTGCCCAGCTTCCACAGTTCGCTTCTATGCCCTGGAATGTGCCAGTGTGACAACCACCTGGTAAAAGGAGTACAGGAAGTTCAGAAGTTGATTGGGATTGACTGGCCTGGGCTCAGGTCTTTGGATGTTGTCTTAATTTCTTTATAGTTCTTAGCAAGGCTCCTCCCCTCCACGCCACCACCCACAGTCCCGCAGTCGTCCCACCTGTCGCGCCTCTCGCGCGACCTCTCAGTCGCTCAGCTGTACGCGTTTGGCACTGCTTCGAGGAATTAATTGTTCCAGGACTGCTGCTCAGGACATCTCATAACCCAACTCATGTTGGGATCCGAGCTTCTGGACTGAGGCTTGTGTCTTGACGCTTTAGGTCTAGGATGGATTTTCTCGGAGTGATTCGGAGTGGTTTCAGGGTCCTCAACCGGTTCTGGGAGGTCTAGGGCGAACGATGGAGGACTCCAATGGCTTCCTTGACCCAGACCCCTGTGAAAGCCGATTGACTGGATTGTTACCAAGAATCCTCACAACATCAAGCAAGACCACCATTTGTAAGAATCTGGGAACACCCTCCGTGAAACAATCATGGAAGGTGCTCAGCCCCCCTGTTACACTCCCTGAAACAATCATGGAAGTGGACAGTGGCCCCTTGGAAGACTATTTTCCTCTACCAAGAGGGGATTGTCCACTTCCATGATTGTTGCAGGGAGGGTAGATCCTGTTATATGGATCCTGTTACAGTCATCCTTTCAGGGCCAGTCATCCTTTCGGGGCGTTCCATGTTCACCCATGTTTGGAGGGAGGATCAGTTTTGGTGAAACGATTCCGATTTCAGCCTGGAGGAGGATCATTTAGGGCCAAATATTGGCTTCCACGGATTGAGGCACTCATGGGCAGAAGTGGCCAATCATGGCGGGCCACGGATAGGGCCCTCCTTTTAGTCCGCTCAAGGACAGTCCAAGCGAACCTATCGGAACCATCACGTCCTCCCAAAGAACCAAAAGAAGCACCACGGAGATCCTCATCGTGAACTCATGGTACTTACAGTACACCACATGAGCGTTCTGCTCCGATCTGCTCCGGCTCGCTCTCGGCCCCCGCTGCCTGGATCTCCGGTTCGAGCGCGAGCGTCCACGCCGCCGCGAGCGGGAACGCCGGTTGTCGGACCTCGGAAGCTTTCCGCATCTCTCCGCCGAAGGCCCAGGGGCAAAGGGCGGTGAGTTGCGGTTCGTCGCGCTGGAGCTGGCCTTAATGTAGGATCATGTAGGATCATCTTTTTATGACCCCTTCCTAGTAGGATCCACCCAAAAAACCTCTTCTACCACTCGTGCTCACGAAGTCAGGCGTGAGACTCTGCGACAGGCGTTCCACCTGTTCGCAAATGAAAAGCAAGAAGACCCAACAGGCTCAAAAACCCCAAAGGCACAAAGCGACCGATCCACACGGATCGAAGCCCACGAAGAAGCATCAAGCTAGCATGGAAACGAAGCGACACTGAAGGCCCAAGTGTCTAGATTGGCCTTCACCACATGGCGCGAAATCTCAACTAGGAATTGCAGGAATGCATTGGACATGAAAGGCCGAGCATTTACGAAAGCACCAGCGGGCATCGTCTTGCCCCATGAGTTGTGCAGCCTGGAATCATTGGTACCAGGAAAAAATTCGAAACGAACATGCTTCCGGCATATTTTGAGGCACTTTTTGAACCACACTATCAGGGCTTGAAACGTATAGTGTTCATCTTGAAGAAGCTCTGTACACTTGAAGCCTTGGTGGTAACAAAGGAATGCAAGTTCAGCATGCGAAACCACACAATTTTCAGCAAGGCGCCATTTAAGTGTTTTCACAAACTGTCCGAAAAGAGTCCAATCGCTATCGAGAAGGACGGACTCAGGCACTGGATTGACCGGCCAGTCATGTAGGAGGGTCCAAGTGAACAAAGAAACATCCTCATTCCAGGGAAGGCGTGGGAACTGCTCACTAGGTGCAATATTACTTTCATCACAATCGCTGTCTGGGTCTTTTTCAACATGAGGCAAGGTGGTGCCAATCAAGTGGCACAGACTGGTGAGCCACTCTTGCCTTTGTAGAACAGCTTGGCACGTGGGTTCAAACAAGGCTGGAGCTATCGGGCTATTACGAAGCGCTTGTCGCTTTGCGGCATGGTCCGCTGTACGGTTGTGAACAATATCGATGATGGTGGAGCCATTGGCAGCCGCCATATCATGGTCGATCATATGTTCAGGGATGTGTTCCAGCTTATGGGCTGGGATCCAAGTCGCAAACAAGGGTTTCGAAAAAACAGCACGGCGCTTTGTCCAAACCTTGTATAAACATACGGGAGGGCGGGTGATGAATCAAGATTTGCACTTCGATAGCCGATAGGCCGAAAAAAAAAGGAGCTCTTCCCAGAGTCCACCCATCTGGGAGTGGAAGAGATGGCCGATACATAAAGGAAAAACGCCTCCGCAAATGTGGGCATACACACGGAGTGTCTGGGATTGGTGTCAAAAACCCAGGCACTCCATGTATACCATATATGCCGCCCCATTGCCCAAAACCACCCCAATGTAGGCATACATGGCATACATGGAGTGTCTGGGAAAGGTTCCAAAGACCGGTCCAACCATCAAATTACTTCAAGAATTCAGCGTCAGGAGGCGGAAATGAAGTCAAAATGGTCAGGAAGGTCTATAGTCTATAGGGTCTGGTCACATGTTCAGCGCACAATGCAAAGACCTACACCTTCCAACATCATTCAACTATGCCATTTCTGCCCTTGTTCATCCATCAAGAACTCGCCAAAACCTCCCAACCCCAGGGAGCCCCCGCCGTGTTTCGGGCGGCGGCGAACGCCGCGGCCGTTGCCTGAGGGATGAGATGGGATGGAGCCCGACAACGACATCGGAGCTTCAGCTCCCTGGACCCTCCCTGGGCTAAACATGTAAAACCATTCGAGGGAAGTTGGATTTCACAGTGTACGGTATACATCATGGAAGTGGAGTGAACAGGTCCCCTGAGACCCTGTTTGTAAAGGATCTCATGATCTTTCTGGGGGCTATATGCAACCCACTTCCATGATTGTTCCAGGGAGGCTCAAAAATAGGGGGCCGCCCCAAATCTCTCCTTGTAAATTTAAATGAGCAGCTTCCAGGAGCAAGAACATCTGCAGGTCCATTTTAAGAGCAACACCCAACTATTGGTGGACAAACATCCCCTGAACATAGAGACCATGATATATCATGCTCATCTTTATCTCCTCCTAATCTATCATGGAAATCTTCACTTTTCCCATCTGAGGCACACATCTTGTGAGCGTGAGGCCTCTCGCTCCGGGGATCCCGATAAGCTTTCAAAACGCGCATGTGCTCACGCATGTTAACCCGGAGCTCCCGGGTCACCCCGACTTGCTAATTTGCACTCGCTCGCGCCACACCTGGCCAAAAAGGCCGCACAAAGGACTCTGAGGCCGAAGAGGGCAGGAACCCACGTGATTCTGCATCCAATCCATAAGGAGCCAGGTACAGTGACGGCATATGACGGCATCATGCCAATTCTTTCATCTAAGGTCACAAACACACACACACATATATATATATACACAGTATAAATAAATATATATATATATTGTACGTTTAATAGTTACTGATACAAAAATAGTGATAAGTGTTTACTGACTGTTGCAGGTAATAGGACACGCCCCACATATATATATATATTATATCTAATGTCTGTATATACTATACCTCTTATAAAACATTATATCATATTATATCTATCTAAATTACTAGTACCATCTAGTACCGTACCATACAACTTTGCAAGAATGTGGGCCACTCACCGAATGCTGGCCCCACGGGTGGGGCGGAGCATTTTGACCATGCAAGGGGCGGATCCCGTTGGGCGTTTCTGATCGACCAGAAAGGGCATCGCATAGCACATAGCACAAGTGAGCCAGGTGCTTGGAGGCTTTGACCAACGAAACTTCAGGGCTTGCTGTACATCCTGGTTTGTTAAACCTGTTTCGTGTGATTTCATGTGCATCCTAACAAGCAAGAAATAGAAGACGTCGTCTCGGAATGGATGGTGAGTTTCCCCAAACTTTCTGTGGTTTGGACAGCTGCTGGCACACGACCCAAAGTGGGACTATAGAACCCAGGAGGTCGGTGGACATCCTTTCAATCCGAAGCCAGCAGGAGCCATCACCAACTGACTGCTTCTGTGAGAAGCGCCTTCTCCCAGTTGAAGTCTGGATCATTTGTGGGCTTGCCATCCTGCAGCTGGTGAGGACAAAGGAAAGCACTTAGTCACCCTGCCTGTAGGGAGTTCAGCCCGAAGGGATTGAGAAATGGATTTACAGTATCCAACACGAATCACAGGAACTTATTCCTCATGATGCCCTCCCCCCCAAGACAACAAACATCGCCGTCGAAAGTAACACAGACGTTTTCCAAGCCCTCTATCGGATAGCCGGTTCTGCTTGGAAGATCCACCCTCTCTGGAGGTGTGGCCGCAACCGTTCTTCGTCCGCTTCGTTCACCGATCCGACCGAAGGAAGACGTGGCCTTGTGTTCACCGACCCGACGAACTTCCAAACCCTCCACAGGTGGCCTTTGGCACCTGAACATTCGAAGCGTGGACCCTCTTTTCATGGAAAGCACCACCCGACCCCTCAGTTCTTTGGATTCTGAACATGGGCCGTGACAGAAAGAGAAGAACAGCGATTCGAAGACGCACATTCAACGAAGAATTCCGAGCTCCCAGGTATTCCCTGAGTAAGAAAACCACAGATCATGTGAAGACCTTGACCATGGCCTATCTTCACCGCTTCTGAAAAAGACCTGAGACAACATCACATTCCCAAGGCCATGAACATCCCAAGCGGCCATCAAGTGGCGGTCTTCCTCACGGGAAAAAACACACAAGACAACACGACGGCGAACACCATCAATGTAAACAAAATAGGACCCTTCAGGATCTTCATGACCTGACCCCATGCGCACGCATACGCGACCCTGCCCTTTTCTCCAGGCGGTCCTTATCTTTCTTTTTATCATCTCTTGATTTACTTCTGTCCTGCGGCCAGCCAGCCAAACGTGGGAACCCCTGGCCGAGTGTGACGCTGCGCCGCCCAACTGTCGCTCGAGCGCGTGGGGATTCCGTGCCATCCGTGCGTCTGTCATCCATTGTCATCCATCCACTGAATCTAAAGGGATCAAGCACCAAGTGACAGTGCTCCACAAGAACCGTCTTCTTCTCCTTGTCCTTGCTTTTCTTCTTCTCCTTCTCATCATTCTCCACCTCCTCAATCCGGCGCCGGCACCCTGCTGATCAATTGATGAACTCAACCATCCAGCCCACCAGTTACTACAGTGACTTGTTCAGGGTGGGTTTGGAGAGTGATACTGGTCTGGTTTTGAGGGCGTTTGAGGGAATGGTGTTGGCATGCAGTTCTTTTGTTCAGGCAAATGCTGATTATATAGATCCGATTAGTGTATACCGCCGGACTGAAAGTTAGAATGCCGTACCGGCTCCAGGGTGGAGGCTTAGAATGCGTGTCTCATTTTCCTACACTTAGAATGCCTGCACGGCCCCACAAATAGTAAAGATTTAGGGCGGCATTCTAACTGTCAGTCCGGCTAGAGTGCTTTGCATCAAATGAGCTCTATACAGTGATTGAATCATGTAAACACGATGTGTATGTATATATATATATTTCTCAAGTATATTTAGATCTTCAATGGGAGATGAGTTCAATCATGGTGGAGATGGTGGATTCACAGGAGCTGGAAGAGGCGGCGGATCTGGATTTGACATGGTCTTTTTCAAGACGGCATGCAACGTTTGCTGCATGGCGCCAGCTCAAATACCTAAATTTCCTTTTTTGAGCCAAGGCACTAGGCAAAACACTTCAACAATTCATATATATATTATATACAAATTAGCCCAGGTACGTCTCAATATTTGTTTAAAACACGTCTCAGGTACGCCTCAATGTGCTGGGAGGCATTCTAAGTGGTAGCCGAAACCTAGACTCTCCACCCGGTGATAGGCATTCTAACTTTCAGTCCGGCGGTATAGGTTCCTAGACGGACGCCAAGTAGAACCCTCCTCTTGCTTGGGCCACTTCCAACAAGCGGAATAAACAGAAACACCGGCGGCTAATTACCATGGATTCAAACATGGGGGTGGACAATGCTGGATCCCTATGTGTATAATCGGACGGATTTTTTAAACGTGTTCGAACATTACAGTATTCCAAACCCTTGAATCGAGAGGTTGGAATAACACAAAGTTTTTCTCCCCTGTTTTTCCTCCCTGCTTTCGGCGTTATATATACTAAGTATAATCATCACTTGTACTAACCACCACTGCATGCCTCTGCGCAGGTTTTGTTAATGGAAAGGACTTCCTTTTATGATTTCCTTGTTCCTTTGTAAAATAGCATTTCAACCAGGGATTACTTTTCATAGTATTCTTGCAAGGAAGATTCCTAGGCCCTGGACATGGCCTTTTTGGGATCATACTACTGAGTCTCAAACATTAAAGGGCTTCATCAACAATCCATTGAACACCCAAACAGCATGGTCCAGCCACTTCATGGAGGACGCTTCTGTCTCTTAAACGGAGGACATGGCCCTGCGGACAAACCTCTCTTGGGCAGGTGATAGCACGAGGATGCGGCCGGATCGAGGATGATCAAGGGCATCAAAACCTGGAATTTGTGATCCCTGTTTGTAGCATTTCATTGTGTCGTTTGATTTCTTTTGCTTCAATACTTCAATGCGAAGTGGGAGAATTCTGAAGTCTCTTGATCATTCTTGATCAGGTCGTCTTATGTTCTTAAGCACATGTTTACACATGACCTCACTGAAACTCCTCAGCCGATTGGATTCTAGTGCAGTGCAGCTACATGCTCAGTTGCTTAGAATTCGGCCATGTCAAACCTCCCCATCACCCAACAAACCACCCAAGCGAAAGGAAGCTGCGGTGTTCTGCGGTGTGGCTGCGCGTTTTTGCTGTGGCTGCGGTGCTCCATAAAGGTGACGTGCAACCCACCCACCCATGCCAGTCGTACCTCCTCAGAAGGTGTTTGGACCCACTACTTGGGGTACCACGGGGTTGGTATAACGAAACGAAGGTACTGGGGTTGGAGACCACGACCACTTCCCACGGCCGTGCCGCCTTCACCTTCTCTTTCTTTCCAGCCATCGCCTCGTCGAAGCTCATCCTGCGGAGCGTTCAAACGCTCCCGTAGCACCCATCAAGGTGCTGAGGTACGGGCTTCATGACTTGGCGTCCTCATTTCAAAGAACGACATCAGTATTGTAACAGTACGTCATCTTGAAAGATCAAAAGAGCCAAATGGACACATCCCAAAACCAACTAATCAATAACACACAATAAAACACATCGACTTGAACTTGGAGACTCCACTCCACCGGCCTGCCGTTCTCCACTCCACGCGTCCGCGCGTCTGCGCCTTTCGTGGCCGGGCTTCGCGTCCGCGGCACCGAAGCCCTCCGCGCTGATCCCCACGATGCCCTGGAAGCGGCGACATCAGGCGCCGAGGCACGGACTTCTCCGTCGGAACGGCTGGGAGGTTGAGCTGGGAGGGTGCATCACATTTTGGAGGCTTCCGACCTGGTGTTGTAGTCTCAAATCCTCAGTACAATGGTAAAAATACGGTAAAAACCATGTAAAACACAATTTTAACTCTAATGGTGGTGCTCGCTGTGCTACACACCAGCATGTAGTTACAACATGTCATAGTCATATGGAAAGTCCCAGGTCGCTGTGACCTGCAACAAGTTCCTCCCTAATTACCAGAACTACCCACCTCAGCCGCCACGAGTGCTTCATCGGCCCCTGCTCCTGTGTTCTTTTTCGCTCCGCCTCCCCGACGACTAAGAGGAGATCCGACGCTGGAATGAAGGCCCATTGATCCACTTGAGGAGCCTGGCGTGAACAATGAGACCGGTTCTGCAGCGGTCGAACCGGTGCACGTTCTCGCAATATACCGGGCGGTGGCGGAACCGGGGACGCCGCTGATCAATCCCAGGAACATTGGAAGTGGCCGCGATCCCGGAACTTCCACCCATTGCGCCACAGCTGACTCAAGGGTCACATGAGCCATGCATATATGAGTCTTCCACGCAGCGGTTGAGGGCTTTCAGCTCCCCCAGTATCCACTGGAAATACGCCGTGTCCCTATTTTACTACGCGCCCACACTAGTATCAATCTGCCAGTGCTTTAAATTATTTCGTGCCCTCAGAGATCACCAGCTTCCGCCTCGGTGCCATCTGGCGCCTGTGGAGGCTCCTGGTTCCGAACGCTGACTCAACAGAAGGCGCGCCGGTCGCTGAGGAAATGCGACGAAGTCGGGAGTTGACGACTGGGAATTTCCACCAGTGACGCTCTTGCCGACCAATCCCTGAAACATCCTGAAACTGACTGATCATCCATTCAATTCACATCTTCTTTTTTTTCGGTGCCCAGGTTGGAGGTGCCGCGTGGGTTGCAAAGAGGGGGGAGTCATGGATAAGATTTGGTTGAAAGAAGCACCTGGAAAGCGCACAGGTGTGACAAATGATGATATACTTTAGTGGGATGTTGAGCCCATCTCTGAACGCAGTTGTCCTGGGATTGTTTTTCGAGGTTTTTCACGAACCCATTGAGATGACGACGAGGTGACCCACAAAAGAACTGTCAACATGAATAGTGAGTAGATTTGCATTTGAATAGCTGCAAGGCAACAAACCCAGGGGGAAGGGTGAAGAGGGCCCGCTCCCAAATGAACAGAACAGAACAGAACCATTCGTTGAATTGGAGGGAATTAGAACATCTGAAGCCCACCAGCATCCATTGCAACAAGGGCTCAGGTAGCCAAGGGCACCTTCCGCATGTTACGGGCCCATACATTTCAAATGTTCAAAATAGTTTATGGAACTGCCTGCCGCATGATCGCATGCATCATGTGGCATCATGTGGCCCCTTCTTCAGCCCAAATGGGTTTGGGGAATCGCGGGTGGTTCGTGCCCCACTCATGGAATTCATGTAAAGCCTCATACAAATACAGTACATGAATGATACATGTTCGCGCCCCAGTTCGGTGCCCGGCTCATCAAAGGGTAAATAGCTTACACCCTGGAACATGGAACCTCAAAACCCCTGGTTGGTAG
Source organism: Durusdinium trenchii (assembly GCA_963970005.1). NCBI lineage: Eukaryota > Dinophyceae > Suessiales > Symbiodiniaceae > Durusdinium > Durusdinium trenchii. The sequence continues at coordinate 1,491,093 of CAXAMN010025806.1, read as the reverse complement.
AGGAAAATCGTCTTCCATGCGACCAGGACGTCAGGGTCTATGTCCTCTTCTTGAGCCATTCCTCATCCCATCCCCTCCGGGCGCTTGGCGCGGCGAGGCCCTGCGCACCGCCGTAAAGAGGCTCAGGAAGCGAGGCCCTTGCTCCTCGGTCTGCACCTCGGTGGGTGCGCAAGGGTCACCCAGGCGACCCTGAGGTGAATGAGGTTAGGACTATAAAGGTTAAGGAACTGGTTCAGAAGTGGTTGCAGGACTTGGGATATGTCGGATATGTTGAGATGGCTCGCAAAACCCCTTTTGACTGGATGCCCATTCTGTCACAAACAAATCCAAGAACCAACGACACCCCAACTTGGAACATACTGGGACTCCATGGAACACCTGCTTTCGTATCTTTTTGGTGGGTGATCACCTGCCAGACCGGCGGGCCATCCCTGTCACTGAGAGAAACAATCCAAGGGCAAATGTGATAGGACATGATAGGACCATCGTGCCAACATCCAAAACGATTAGAGTTCAAGTTCAACATCAAAGGTTTTCGTTGCACAAGCCATGAACTTTGGATTCACTTCAATCAGCTTGGGGAGCTGCAAATTCCCCTGTGAATTCCCCTTGAATGGCTGCTGTTCGCACAGAACTGGAGTTTTACTCTTGTTGTGTTGCAGGTCGTTCACTGACCCGATCAGCAATACTTTGCCTGGTTGCCCGGTCCGGGCACACCCAGCGTTGTGCGGCGAAGATTCACCATGCAAAAAAGGGTCTTAACCTGTCCGAGTGACATAGGAATTGGCCACATAGGACAAATTAGTTTGAATACGCACAAAAAACATACAAAAACAATCAAAACCATTCAAAACCCAGTTCCTCTGACAGGAGGAGCTCCCTCGCCCACTTTCACAACGCCCATCCTCCCCAACCCGATCAGGTGTCCCAGCCCAGTCCGAGATATCCTGCCACAAGGCCGAAACCATAAGCCGGACCTGGCGCTTGGAGTCGGCTTGGAGAACATCGAGGTCACCCTCGCTCATCGGACCCCAGTCCCACCCGGACGGGGTGGAGAAGGCCTACTGTCTAAGGAAGAAATCCTGCATCGGTTCAACTTGGATTTGCCTCAGGAACTGGGAACAAAAGTAAAAAACATCAGAGGGGGATATCACCATGGGGGAAATCAAGATCACCCCTAAGCAAAACCAGGTGAAGGATGTTATGTTAAGGATATTTAAGGATGAGTTCCAGCTCAGTTAGGCGATGCTAGAACATGTTCGGCCGGCTGAAGAAGCAGCTCAGGGGAGACCTCAAAGCGAATTGACTTGAATAGGACAATAGGAATGTTCATTGAACCTCAGTCGGACGACCTTGTCACGGAGAAGCACACCTAGGTGGCTCATCTGGTGCATAAACTCATGTCATGCCGCATGCCCTACTACCCTACACTTCCAGCCTTCGAGTCCCCCAAAAGGCGGCCCACTGGAGCATCTAGGAGCCCGGACAGCGGTTTCCCCGCGCTCGGAACCGACCGAACCACTCGTCATGTTCAGCCGAAACGCCTCTTTATCACCGGCGTTGACGAAGCCATCGATGCCACGCGGCAAAACCTTCCGAATCCTGGCCATGGCCGATGCCGGGAGGTGCAGGTCGTTTGAAAAGGGGGTTGGTGTGCAGTCCTTTGAAAAACCTCGAGCGGGTCCGTGGGTCAATCATGAAAACATATGAAAATGGACAAACGCGACTTTTCTCGCAAGTAGGCTTGGGCCTTGATTAGGCCAGCGGTACACTTCTTATGTGCGTGTTGTGCTCCAATGACTGCATGCTATGAAATGCCATCAATCTTTGTCACCCCTCCTTCATTGGAGCTCTCGCACACCTTACAAAAGTTCAGATCTTGTGCATGCCCCCAAAATTTGCAGCTGGGGGAAAAATGCACCACCTTTCCGTTTGCTGTCATTCGCAAACTGCATAGTCGATTTTCGACTTTCGTGGCTCGAGAATCTGAAAGTCGGGTCTGGATCATAAAGTCATCCATGACCTCCTGTACTGCTTTCAGTTTCTCTTCCAATTCTTCTACATAAGTGTCCAGGTGGAAATTCCGTACATGGGTTTCCTCAAGTTCTTTCAAACACTTCTGGAGGTCGGAATTCATGACCTCAGCGGTGGTTTGTGTCTCTTTGGTTTCCACCGTGACTTTCAAGGTCATTGTGACCTCTTTGCCATCAAACTTCTTCTTCACATACTTCAACAAGAAGTCCTTCGTGCCACCGATGGCCTTGATCACATAGACCTGCAGCCACTTCACCAGGCTCAAGGCCCCAAGCACCGCGCACACGCACAGCCAATCCCAACCTTCATGTACGTGTCCTTCTCCATCACTTGCCATGCCGGTTGCCCTTGTCAAAGTGCTGAGCAACATCAGCAATCCAATTCTCATGTCCTTGTTCTTCCCGAACTTCTTGACGCTCTGTTTCAGGTTGTGCTGCTCCTCAAGCTCACGGAACTCCTCTTCACCCACGCGGTCGCCCACAGCATCCACCACATTCAGCATCCACAGGAGAGCCTTGTGCCTCTTCTTGCTCAAACATTTCGTTCCAAGGTCGGCACAGTTGAGATCTGTGGGTATGGGTGCAATCACCACTGTCTTCTCTTTTTCCTTCTGTTGGATCCACAGTAATGAGGCATCCAAATGGCGCACCCTTCCAATTCCTTGCCTCTGGGTCATCGCTCTGGCGGCAGAACTGTCTGACCTGATCTTCAAGGTGCATGGTGCACCTGCCAGCTTCTGCCACAAGTACTTGATCAGCAGACCCTCCGAGCATCCAGCCACCATAGCCACAAATTCTGACTCGCCTGAGGACAAGGATATGGCTTTCTGTGACCTCACCTTCGACTCGACAAGGTTCCCATCCATGAAGATTTGAAAGGAACTCGTTGACTTCTGGTCGTGCTGATTTCCTGCATAGTCAGCGTCGGTCACCACTTCGATGAGGTGCTGTTCCAGTGGCTCCACATCTACCGAGCATCTCATGTCCATCACTGATTGTCCACGGCTTTTGCTGTCGATGCGGACACCATAGCCTCCAGTGCCGAACAGGTAGGAGCACACGTGCCAAGCATGCTTCATAGCTTGTGTCGTGGGTTTTGCCATATGTCTTGCAAGGCACTGAATTGCAAATTGGGCATCTGGTCTTTCTCCAGCCAGGTACATCAGCCTGCCCACAATGCTTCGGTATTTGGTGACATCTCCTCCTTCGAGTGCAGGTGAATTGTCCTTCTTGGTGAAGTTGGCATCCAGAGGTGTCTTCCGGTAAAACTTCGAAAACATGCCCACCTCCTTTTCGAAGCTGTCATACTGCTTCCTGTCACACCTCACATCGCAATGATGTGGCCTCAAAGTGAACTCCCGTTTCAGGTAATGGAACTTTTCTCCTGGTCTGAAGGTTCCACGTTCCATCCCTTCTTTTCCTTCAGGTAGTTCACAAAGTCCTGAGGCGTTGTGTGATGCCAACCATGAACACATCGTCCACATGCACCGTCAGGTACATCTCTCCAGGGGAGGTAGAGCAAGGTGGGTTGCATCGGATCTTGCTGCATTCCAAACTCGGTGCACGCTCCTGCAAATAATTGGAACCATTGTGATGCAGCTGTCCTTTGCCCTGGCAAGCAACGCAGCAATTTGAAGATGCGACCATTCACTCTGACATACGCTCTCTCCTCAGCAGGTTGTGGCGACATCAGGAAGGCGTCCTTAACGTCCAAGGTCATGACCGAGAATCCCAGGTATACGTTCAGGGTCAAGTGGAGGAGCATCTTTGGTAGGCACATCATTCCAGTCGGGGCGAGTAATTGTTCCAGCTGTACTGAATTCCTGAACTGTCTTGCCACCAATCGAGCTCTTCGGAACCACCCGCCTTGATCTAACCGGTGTTTCCAGCACATGACCTCCTTGGTGGAAATGATATATCCTCCATTGAGCTCAACTTCATCAGCTTCCACCTCTACCATGGCTGGCATCTCCAACATCCGATTGATCTCCTTCTCCTTTGCCTGGGTGTCCAACTGCTCCAATTCCTCCTCACTGACTTCAGGTGGATCATCACCTTCTTCGCCTCCATAACCCCAGAATTCCTCCTCCATCAGCTCCTCTGGGATATAGTCGGCCCCAACTTCTTCATCACCATGGGCTTCCACTGAACTCAAAATGCGGTGGGTACAGCAGTCCAGAACTGCTGGGCGACGCTCAGACGGGTTGTTCGACTGGACTGGATTCCATTGCTGCATCTGGCAAAGTAGGTGTCTCGACACGAGGCTTCTTTTCCTCCTCATCATCACTCACCTCAATCACCCTTTTCTCATGCGCTTTGCGCGGTGAGTCCGTCTGGTCCAGCTTCTTTCCTTCATGTTCATCTGCCTTCTCCTCCTCGTTCAATGCCCTCTTGTTACCCTTTGCTCTGGGTGATGTGATGGCAGGAGTTGAGGGTGCAGGTATTGCAATGCCAGGTGTTGAGTGTTGTCCTCTCAAGCCAGGCGCAGGTGTCACAACGCCAGCGGCCACATCAGATGCAATCTGCTTCATGTCCTCCTCCGTGGCTTCCATCTCCAAAGTGGGCATTCGATACTTCTGAGTCTGACCTGCATGTCTCATCAGGATACTGTCTTCAGGCTGGCACTTCCTTTTGTAGGGACAGGCACAACATGGATGGACTTTGTCTCACTGGATACGGCCACCAAGCAAGTTCCATATTGATCTTGCCTCTCTTGGACTTTTCCAACTGGCGTCTCATCAAGGCGTCCTTCATCTCCAGTGTACGTGTAGAAGAAGTCCAGCTGGATGATGTTCTTTCCCATATCCTCCTTCTCGCCCACATTCTTGTAGTGATCTTCCTTCGCTCGGCATGCTACACATGCCTGGCACCAAGGAGCATAGGGCCAGTGGGTCACGAAGTGCAGCGCCTGCTCTGCCAAACTGGGAAGCTTTGGTTGTCCCAGTGTCACCGGCCTTCTCTGTTGTTCCTCATAGAGCTTGCTTGCTGCTGCCAAGTGCATCTGGGTCTCCAAGTGCACCTTGAACTTCAGGAGGCTATCAAGCAGCTTTCTCTTGCTGCCCGTCCATGGCAGCTGTCTCTCCTTGCACGCCACTTGCAGTTCCTTCACCTTCATCTTTTCCGAGAACAGCACTTGGTCGAGTTCAACCTCATTTGGCCTTTCAGCGACCACCATCTTTTCCACATCATGGTACATCTCCTTGTACTCGAGCTCTTCCATCTCCTCTGCATCATCCTCAGACCACTCCATATGGCCGAAAGATTCCTCAGTACACGGGTATGGCGAGACAGGGACCTCAGATCCGCTCTCCCAGTAGTCCTTGAACTTGGTTGGAGAGAAGAAACTCAGCAGTCGCATGGGCTCATTGTCCATCGAGATCCTGCGGAACGCCACATTTCCAAGGCTGTGGATATCCTCCACATTCGCCAACTGGGTTGATGTGTCACCCTTGTTCTTCATCAAGGTGAGTCTTGCCTTGTAGCTCTTCTCGATGCTGCCCGCTGGATTGGTCAAATGACTGGCCACTGTGTCGCTGTAGTCCAGTACTCCACTTGGTAATCGATGCCATCCAGGAGTCATTTCCAGGGCTTTCACATACTTTGCTCAGGTAGCCTGTCAGTGCGAACACCCTGGACTCTTCAGCAGCATCTGTTGCTTGTGGCGTCATCACTGCCAGGATCCTTGCTTCAAACTGAAGTGAATTCCTCTCCGTGTTCAGAGGGACCTCAATTCGTCGTTCATCGTGCTTCAGATGTAGTTGGCCTTCCACACCTCCAAGGCTCCATCCACGCTTCAGCAACCGTCCGGCACATAGTATAGGGTGATGGACGTTCCCCAACACGAACTCTTCCACAATCTCCACCACCTTGCCGGACCGATCCTTGATCCTCACTTTGGCTCGGGTCAGCCCATCATAGGCAATTCTCCGGCCTTGAGCATCCACCATCTTCAACTCGCCATTGCTCACCATATTGGTTCCAACTCCAGCGAAGTCTCGTGGGAGCACAGAAATGTCAGCCCCACTGTCCAGTGTGACCAAACACGTGCTCTCATTGTCACCATCTTCGACCTTCACCATGTTCACCTCCAGCTCGTCATCCTGCAGATACAGGGCCACTATAGCCACATCTTCAGGCACGTTCACCACGGGCTCATGGCAATCCTTGTGCTCTTCCTCCTCCAGCTCATAGAACACCTCAATCTCTTCCTCCATTCTCACCATTCTCACATGCCAGGAGGCTGAGTCATCTCCTCCTTCTTGATGCGTTGTTGTCAAATCAAAGACTTCCCACGCTTCCTCTTCAGGCGTAGATTCAAGTCTCACCATCTTCACAGAGGCATACTGTGTCGATGAAGCACTTCCAGTTTGCCCGGTTGAAGATGAGCTGGATTCACCAGGGTTTGCAGCCTGCTGCTCCTCAATCTGGTTCACCCCTTTCCAGCAGTCTTTGGCGAAATGCCCCATCTTGCCGCACACATGGCATGCGCCAGATTTTCCTCCTTTTGGACTTGGGCTCTTTCCTTTCTTCCCTGGAGCTTTCTCCCACATAGAGCGTCCTCTGTCACTGCTCTTCCAAAGGCCTTTTCCTTCTCGTAGCTTGCCTTTGTCTTTGCCTTTTGCTTTGCCCTTGTCCTTTCCTTTCTTTCCACCTTTCTTGCCCTTGTCATAGGCTTTGCCAACATAGTCCACTTCCATCGGAGTGGCATCATCACTTGAAGCTCTCGTAGGCAGCATCAAATTGTTCGACGCATCCCACCTGGTAGTTACTGCTTCCTCGGGCAAGCAAGAAGCACCGCTGCAACTTTTGCATCATCTGAGTAGTTCTGCCCAGAGATGCGCTCATACTCCTGCACCAATGCCTCAAACTGAGGCAGTTGCTCTGACACAGTCTTCTTCTCCTCAAACTGTATCCTCGAGAGCTGGCTCAACAAGGCTAGAGATCTGGCCCTGGTAGCCGGCTGCATTTCTTTCAGGAGCACCTGCCATGCTGCAAATCCATTCTCATTCTTGATGTGCCGGATCAGCTTCAGCGGCCTCAAACGCAAGTAGGAGGTCAAAAGGCTGTATAACCTCACAGGCTTGCCCTGGTTCTCGTCCGTCATGTTCTCCATGTCGTAGGTGTCGTTCACATTCTTCTCCACCATGTCCATGTTCTGGGCCATGGAAGGGTCCACGCCCTTGATGTAGTTCACAAAGGAGAATGTCCAATCTCCCCAAGTCTTCAGCTCTGCATCCCTGTTCTCGGGCTTGAACAGGCCAGGAGCTTTCAAATGCCTGCTCCAACCCTGCGCCGCCTGGTTCGAAGTCAACCTCTCCACCGCAGCTGCCACCAGTCTCAAGCTCTCATCGGCCATTATAGCCAGAGGGCCAACCTTCGGGTAGTAGGTCTTGGTCACAACACCTGCTTCCCCTTCTCCTTTCACTCCAAACTCCAACCCACTGTGGGTGATGATCTCCCAGAACCGCCAGTTGCTCACTAGCACCTCCAGGTCCTCTTCTTCTGTGTTTTCCTTCAGGTACTCGACCTTCTGGATAAAGCGTCACTTGCTAGGCACCACCACGGTCACCTCCTTCACCTCGTTCTCGTTCTGCTTCCACTTCACCACCAAGCTCACTCTCAGGGCTTTCTCGCTTCTTGCCCACCTGATTCGTCCATCGTAGGTCTCGGTCTGGGCGCACAAAGTGTGAATCTGCCGGAACTTGACCTTGCCTTCCTTGGGGACATGGATCCGCCCTGGTAGTAGTGGATCTCCTGTCGAGCCGAAAGGCCACCCGCTAGGCCTGCCAAAATCACCAACTCCAAAATCCACAAAGATGTAATCGACGGGGATGCCGTCCGTGCCCTTCTCGGGGTCGTGGTGCTCGTGGTGCAGCGTGGGTAGGGAGCCCCGGCGCTTACGGCCAGGGCTCCGCTACCATGAAAATGGACAAACGCGACTTTTCTCGCAAGTAGGCTTGGGCCTTGATTAGGCCAGCGGTACACTTCTTATGTGCGTGTTGTGCTCCAATGACTGCATGCTATGAAATGCCATCAATCTTTGTCAACATAACATATTGTATATATTAAATATATTTTGGAGATTGTCAGGTTGTTGATAGATGTTGATAGATGTTGCTATGCATGCATGCGGTTGCTGGTCTCATCGTTAGAACAAATTGAACGCTGGTGAGGACGAAGCACACACCGACCGGGAGCTGGACAATCAGTCAAATTCCAGCAGCCAAGTCTTGTTTTTGCACCCCAATGCCCCGTTGAAGAACATCAGGAGTCAGGAGCGCTCCGCGATGCACACGCCATTCTCACGTTGCGCGCCGAAAAGGTTGGACTTTAGAGGACCCATTTGAAGTCCTTGGTTAGTCATTCAGAGTTTATGAAGCAGCGTTCACGAAAGGAGGCGCTTCAATCCTTCAATTTGAGGATCTTTGAGGGGTGTTCCGCCAGAAGGAAGGCTGTTGGAACTCACTGTCAGCTCTGCAGCAAAAACTCTACAAAAAGAACCTGTGCAATGTCCCTAGAATAACATGTTTGTTCAGTAAAAGGCTATGGCTATAATGCTAGTGGACTGGGCGTACATGATACCCTGGAGATCTGTTATTTCGGCCACACTTGCAGACAGCACCACCTCCTCTTCTGGAATCTGGAGCCACACAAGGCATCCATCTTTCAGGTATTTTCGGTCTTGGGGGTATTTGCTTGGTGGATGAATCATGTATATAGATTGATGCAGCACACATGTGACGAGCTTTGACATCTAAATGGAAGGCTTTCACACATCTGACCGGCAACGCAAGCATGCACGATGCAAAAACAACCCACTTCTCCTCCCACAAGGTATTATGAACACCCAACCAGCTGCCTCTCACGCCAAGTCGTGGCCCAGTTCGAGGTGCGCTTGCCCTCCTGCGTGCCAGCTGGCTGTGAGATATACGGGGAGTCACACCGTGGATGTTAGGGCTGCTCCGACTCCAGGTATCTCCACCACGTCAATGTAGTACTTGGCCTTACGAAACTGTGGGGCATGAGACTACCTGAGGAAGGAATGAGAGCATGCGCTGGTGCCGCAGTCGATCCATATTGTCCCAGCTACAGTAACTTGAGCGGGGAACCACGAAAGGTAGAGACGGACTGGGTAGCTGTCGGGACCTGTTCTGGTGAGGGACTGTCTCCGGTGTGGCTAAGGAACGTTTCCCTTGGCCAATCATGGATGAAGCCAACAAAGCCAGAGAGCGCAGGAAGAATCAGGAGGAACACCGTTGCCGCCACGCGGCTCTGCAAAGAGGCTGCGTTGCGTCGATGCTCGTTTGTGTAAAGGTGTGTGAAAACAGGCGCGCGTAAAGGTCGCAATGCGTAAACGCTGGCATGTGTACCAGCTATGGTCTCACAGCTGCACGCACTGTGTCAGGATTACAGTACAGGCCTGCCAACGCCCCCCTTGTAAGGATAGTGCTAGAGGGTGCGGCTGGTACTGCCAGGGGTGGACATCATGCTATGGTGGGTGGCTGATGGGAAGGGTGCGTAAATAGCTGTAGTGTAGTGGTGCTCCACGATGCAGTAAGATGTCGCCACCCTAGGGAATAAGGCTGAGTCGAATGGTGCTCCGCGAAGCGAGAGGTTTCCCCGAGGCTGTGTTGCATCGATGCTCGTTGGTGTCGAGCAATATGGTCTGTGAACGCAGTACTCGCTGTGTCAGGCTGCCGGGTGCGCACGCGCGGCATCGAAGCCGCAGCAACCTCATTGTGCAGGGGTCGTGCTGTATTGCACAAGCTCATGGCCAGGGTCGTGCTGCTGTGACAGCTAAGCGCATGACTTCACCTTATGGTGTGATGGTGAGCAGGCTCTCAAGCCAGTCCCTTTGCTTCGCAAAGCAAACTCAAGGTATAGCGTCGGACTGAAAGATAGAATGCCTGCAAAAAATTAGTTTTGGAAAAATGGGGTGGCAGTTTTCGATAGTTTTCAAATCGGGGAACATCTAATAAAGTCCAGCAGAGTTAGAATGCCTACAGAGAAATCTAGTAGAACGCCCGGCCCGGCATTCTATCTTTCAGTCCGCTAGCTCTGAAAAGCACTGTTGTTGCCTTATTTTTCCGCTTTTCCTGGCTGTTTGCGCTCGCCTCTGTCGTGCGTGAAAAGGCACACCTTTCCAAAACAAGCGCTTTTATCCTCATGCGCCAATTTGTAGTAGTAGTAGTAGTAGTAGTAGAAGTAGTAGTAGTAGTAGGAGTAGTAGTAGTAGTAGTAGGAGTAGTAGTAGTAGTGGTAGTAGTAGTAGTAGCAGCGGGCGCACAAACATGCAGGGAATTGAAAGACAAGTTGCACACATAGAATGCCAGTAGTTGTAGTACTAGCAGTACTCTAGTAGTACTAGTACCAGTACTCTAGTAGTGCTAGTGCCAGAAGAAGGCGGCAGCAGCAGCAGTAGCAGTAGCAGTAGTGGTACTGGTACTGGTACCACTAGTGGTAGTAGTATATAGTAGTAGTTGTTGTTGTAGTTGTTGTTGTTGATGTTTTTGTAGTGGTGGTGGTTGTGGTGGTGGTAGTAGCAGTAGCAGTAGCAGCAGCAATAGCAGTAGCAGTAGCAGGAGCAGGAGTAGTAGTAGTAGTAGTTGTTGTTGTAGTGGTGGTAGTAGTAGTGGTGGTTCTAAGTAGCAGAAGTACAGGAGGCACCAAAAAGGGCTCACTTGCAATGCCCTACCAGGCCTTAGGGTAGGCGTTCTTTAAAAAAATGCCCTGGAGGCATTCTAAGTGGTCTTTATGTAGCTGGAAGCATTCAAATAGTTTGGCATTCTATCTTTCAGTCCGACGCTATAGTCCTTACCAGGCTACCTTTCGTGACATGGGCCGCAACAGCAGTGAGGTGGCGTCTTGCTGGCTCGCTCACATGTTGATTTGGGTCCCAAATCATAAATCAGCATCGCCAAATCAATTCATGAACCAGGACCTTCCCAGTCACTTCTCACTTGATCCCTTGCTTTGAGGTCACTTATCCGTCACTTATAAAGGCCGGTAGAAAGATCTACCATAGGGACCCCTTGAAAGGTCACTGGGCAGGTCCTAGAACTTATGTTTTTAAGTATACTGTATATATAGTTTGCCCATTTTTATGATCACTGGCTGAATCTCCTCGTCATCCCACATGCTGCCTGGCAGCGGGTTCGTGAAAAAATCTACACTCAGCCGCTTTGCAATACCGTGGAGGGTTCGGGAAGCACTCGAAGACTCTAAGACCCAAGCTGCGCCGCAGTGTTTGGGGAGAAGGAAAGTCAAAGGACTGAGCTTTGGAGGCACTGCAATGCAAAGTGGAAAGGGAGCTCCAAGGTTGCGTCATGTTCTTTTCGAACAGGAGGTATGAGAGCTCCTCTGAGGCCATCTTCTGTACTTTCAGGGGAGGCTATTCTCACCCACACCCGCTTGAGCAATGGATTGAGGACAAAAGCTTGCAAAAGCTTAAACCGTACCCCTTTGCGGACTTTGAGGTCAACCAGTTCAACTTAACCTGCAAAATGATGTTTGCTCACTTCAAAGGGATGCTTGGACCATTGCTTGAAACCTTGTTCAACGAGTTCTTACTTCGTCAAACAACCTCTGAACATCAGGAAGGTCCACAGGAACCACCACCTCCGCAGAATTGTCTCTCACTGCGCGGGGCCAAAAAAGCACCGGGTCGACCCTCCCAGCTTTCACCCGGCACATGCAACTTTCGCAATGGGCCCAAGACACTGAACATCTCGAACATCTGAACATGAAAAGCATCTGAACGTCAGTAGAACAAACCAAGTGATGACCTCCCAGTACTTCTTAATTAACCAAGGGTCAAGGTCAAGTCAATGGATTCCAAAGGGGGCAGTGGGTGTGCGAATAGACCCGCCCCCCCCAAAAAGAACAACAAAAAAAACCACAGTCTGCTGCTGCTGGTGCGCGCAGTCAGCACGTGCGCCCGGGCCTCGCCGCTTGGTTTTCTCCTCGACGGGCTCCGGCGTCCAAACGCGGAGCCTTCGGGAGATGGCGATGCTTGGCTTCGCGCAGCGGTGGGACGCGTCTGTGGTTCCGAGACCCACATGGATTATGAAAACCACGGGGTTGTTAGAGGATCGCAACATGAGGAAACCAGCGAAATCTCAGGGTGAATTTAGGATCGTCTGCCGAGGTGTGGAAAGTGAAGTTGGAGGCGCCTTTGGATTTGGTGAAAAAGCATTGAACAAAATCCTCCCATGGCACAGGATTTGTGGCGATGTTCTGGGAGGAAGGGCATCGACCGCCGTCCCATCCAGCTAATAAGGTATTCTGGATTGGCCTGGACTCCGAGGCTTTTGCCAGTGCTGCTGCTTGAAGCATTGGGTGCTGTAAGGTGAGCTCATGCACACCTTCCAGTATGTTGGAGAATCCCGAGCTCGTTTCTGAGCCTCTTGGAGCAATTCCATCCCTTTTCCATCTTTGGCCCATCAAATTGTCCTATCCACCTCATCTCCACCTCATCTCCTTTTCTCCGCTGGGCCCCACGACTTGATCTTGTCCCGGAGGTCGCGCCACAGCGCAATCTCCGGGTATTGCATCATCACCTCAGCTTCGATCGCACGCTTCGCACGCTTCGCACGCTTCCGGCGCCCGCCCTCGTGGATGGATGGATCACCCAAATGAGACAACAAAAGATTGGATGGCGTTCTTGATCACCAATGGACGGTTGTGGTATATAAAACTTATATTATACATATAGTATAATAGCAATTTACTTTAATCTGTATCTCTGTATGATTCTGTATGTGTATATATGTGTGCCAACCGTTCTTTGGTGATGGTTTGTAACACCAGCATTGAGAAGGTTCCTGGCAACACAAGAACTTCATCACCCCTTTTGTGAAAATGTCTCAGGCACGCCTCAGGCGTTCCTGGCGTCAAAACGGAGACCTCAACAGCCTGGACTGTCTCCTGGATCCCGGAGCCCCAATGACAGGGCGTGTCCATATCGTGAGATGGACGATCAGGCGAAACCGTGTCCCCCCCAAGGTTGCGGTCAAGGAGCACCTGGCTTGGAGAGAATATGGCCGACAGGGGGGCGGGACTGCCATAATTCTTCGCTGCCCCATTGACACCCCCCCAAACCACCCCAATGTGGGCATCAATGGCAGTCCCAGACAGGTCGTGTCTGGGATCTATAGAATATATTAGTATGTCCCATGCCGTAATGGACGATTCCGGGCAGTCGATCTCCGGACATATCCCTGAAAAAAGACCAGGAGCCCTGTCCGATCGCTCCGTTCGTAGCGAATGACCACCTTAAGCAGTCTCAGCATCTTGGCATGCAAACAACGCAGGTCCGAAACCAAGCTAGACGCAGTTCCTCAGTGGAATTTCTAGGCTTGCCAGCCGACTGGCTTCATTATCTTCATTTTCAGTGCAGTGTCCCCTTATCTTTAAAAAAACACGGCCGAACATGGCCGAAGCGTCTCCTCGGCTTCAACAGGACCTTTCGGCTGCCTATTTAGCCTTGAACATACCGCTCCGAGCTCCACTCGTTGGCCCCACCCGTTCGGAGACTGGGCCGCCCTCACTGGATGCCAATTTCCGCGCACGCAATCGTTGTTCCTTTTTGGGGGGTTCCGAGCTTCGGTGTACTTCTCCCATCGGAGGCTGGGAAGCTGGGGAAGTTACGGGGAAGCTTCTCCCAGCATGTCCTCAACCCCCAGCATGTTGGGCGAAGAATGTCGGACTGCCCCTGATGGATGACAGTGAAAACCCGTTTGGTCTGGCACGATAGTCTTTGGAGAGTTGGCAGGACACAAGTTGAAATATGGATAGTTGGCTCACGAATGGATGGCAACAAACATTGAAGTCAAAAGTGTGTTTTAGCCACCTGGAGCGCCTCGTTGGGAGTCAGGCAACTTATATATATATATATAAGCCTCGGGCCAGTGCCAAAAACCATCAAAAACCTAACCTGACTGCCATCCTAACCTAGCTTGTCCTTCCATTCGAATGGTACGAGGTGCTTCTCTGGGATGGCATGCTTCCAAGGGTTCACCAAATGCCGCTATATTCCTACTTGTGCTAGTCATTTGCCCATCTGTTGCTGCTTGCGGCATGGAACTTCCCACCTATGTAGGCTGAGAGCTTCAAAAGGTGTGTGCTTCATGTGGTCCCGAACCCAGGTGACAAATGTTCGGGTGAATTCACCCCTGGAGTGGTCCTGCCAGCTTTCGATGGGTGGATGCTTTCGATGCAGCCATGAGCAATCATGAGCAACTCTGGATGCTGGTTATTTTGACCCCACCGACCAATACATGCGATACCAAACATCCCCTGGCGATACCCAACATCCCCTGGCTCCTCTTGGCTTCTGCCATAGTGGTACGATTGAGCGCGCAAAGAAATTGCCTCGGACAAGGAGTCGAGATGCGTGTGTGCACATGTTTGTTTGTTTGCCTTTTTTTGGGGGGGGTGCAGCTTCCTGAAACCTCATGATTGACACATGTTGAAAGCATATTGGGTTAAACAATGAGGCGACCGTAGCCTGCCTTCTTGGCACATGCCAACGGCGTTCACGTCCCGATGTTCAGCAACTGCACGACTCATCTGAATCATACTGAATCCTTTCACGCATGGCAACCCAACGGCAAAGTCTTTAAAACATCAAGTTGATGATCTTGGCCAATTGACTGCATTTGTATCCATTTAAGTTTCTTCACAGTTCGGAATCCGGTGAGGTCATCCAACATTATCCATCTTTGATTCGCTTGATAAATACCTCCGGGTATCTCCGGGTCCATGGCACTGGCTCTGCGAGCCCCCCCTGTGTCGCTCCAAAAAGCAGGGAGACACGGACGTAAGGGCCGTCGGTTAGGTCATTGTGGTCGCAGTGGAGGTGGAGGTGGCTAGCAATGGTCTAGTTGGTGAGACCTTTAGTGGTGGTGAATCCCTGGTCAACTATGAATATAATCGAATATACGATCACTACATATCACTATAACAAGAAGAAACATGAAGCTACTATAGGACAAGAAGCTACTATAGGACTCAGCGGTGAATTCTCATCCTTCGCCCGCTGGGGTCGAACTGTCGAACCACGAGTCGATACCGTCCAAGCTGCGCTCGATACCGCCGTGGGGCGCAATCATACGCCGTGCCTCGGGCTTCGCGCCCCACGTGGGGCGCCAAGCCGGCCGAAAGGGGGTCTGCCCAGGGGCGCCCTTGGTGTTTCTCCTGCCAAGATGCATAATTATACGACCTGCATAAAATCAGGAGCAAAGATAGCTAACATACCATCAACCAGGGCAAATCATGGCAAATCCATAGAAATCCTGCACAAAGCGTGACAAAGTAAAGTTTTGCTCTGTCCAGCTGCTACCTCAGCAGGGCACAAAAACACTGTTAAAACATGTTAAAGGCAAGGTGCGTCTTTGAATTCACCCCCAAAAAAAAGATGATCCTCCATGAATCCCTGAAAGCAGCCGAGGGTTTGATCACCCTTAAGCCTAATTATGGATTAATAGCCTCTGAACTGCCTGCCCCTGCCGGACAAGGACCCAACGATGGCCGCCCCATCCTCGCCCCATTTCGTCCGCCCCCACCGGTTCCGAGGGGCGTAGCGAGGCCGAACCAAAGAGGTCCAACAAGCGATTGGAGTCGAACCATTCCGAAAGCAAGACCTTGGTCTGGACGCGTTGGGACGCCGTGTGGCCGTCGTCTTCTTCCGCCGGGACGCGCGTGGTGCTTCACCCGAGACGGTGGAAACCCGCTCCCGGGGGTTCGAGGATCTGTGGATCGAAGGCGTAAACCGACGGAGATGGGTTGCCGTTTTTCTGAACGTCGGTGGTTTGCCGCAATGTGTGTTTTTCTTCTTTTCAGGGTCTGTTCTGTGGCGTAGTGTTCCTCCCTAGGGGAACCAGCAGAATATAGCGGTACGTGATATGACAGGGGCTTCAATCCGCTTCAAACTCTCTCTCTCTCTCTGTATAGATCTCCTAAAATTGTCAACAAACTCTCAGTCGAGGTGTGCACGGTTGACCACCCGATGAACAACCCCCCAGCAAGGTCTGTGGACCAAATAGTGTGATTAACCTCATCAGGAGAGCTCCCAAAAACCAAGTCTCTCCATCAGGAGAGATCCCCAAAAACCAAGTCTTCCCATCCTGTTCCTCGCCCAGGCCACGACCGGTGTTCTTCGCGTGGTTCCACGTGGTTCCTCGAGGTCTGAGGCTTCGACTTGCGGTCGGCAGTTCATCCAACTGGTGGACGCGGTGAAGGCCTTGGATTGACACCAAAAGTCCTTAAGACTCGGAAGGCACCAGAGGGGGGGCTGGGGAGGCCATGCACAAATCCATGGCCAGAACAAAAAGAGGACATCCACCCCTAGGAGTCTCCAACCATATTCTCAGAAGGTGATTAGGACCCCCTCACAGCCACCCCAACCATCGTCGAAACGGAGGTAGTTGGGGCACACATGGAACGAACACTGTTTGCCCAGCTCCGTCAGCCTCATCTGCCCCCACATTGGAAGGGAAGGAGTCTTGCAGGTGAACTGCCACTTGGGCCGGGGGTAGAGATGAGTGGAATCACTACTATTGATCCGTGAAACCACCCCAATTGTCGGTCAATATGCCAGTCTAAGACGGCACATGACTGCGTCTTACCCTCCAATCTGAAAAAGAGCGGACCTATGGAATCCGGGCTCATGGACCTGTGGAGCCCTTTCTCCGTGAGACTTCCGGAAGCCCCGGAAAGTCGTCCTGGCGCCAGGACCGGCGCTTTGAAAACGACGTCTCCTTCATCCCTAAAATTGAGCGTGGTGAGGCATAAAACATCATTTAAAACAACATAAACCATAAAAACATTATAACACCTGTCGACTTCAGCGTATTAGTATATATTGTCATAATTTGTCATATCTTTCATCTTTCCGCTCATCCTCGAACCTCCCCAACAACTCCGAGTCACTCTCTTCCACTCCACAGAACACCTCAACTGGGTGCCCGAGCCACCAAAGACCGGGACAACGCCGGCCCAGGCACCTGCAGATCGCCAGCCCTGTAACTTCATGCAGGGCCCGCACAGGGCGGCTCCGCCCGGCGTCGCAGGCTCCGCGCGACCCGCGCGGTGGCGACCGGTCGCGCGCGGGTTTTCGCGGCAGGACGCACGGTGATTTCGGTGTGGGGGGGGTTTGGTTGGCAGGTGTTTGATGGTCCATTATGTCGGATTTATGTTTGATATTGTTTGATTGACGGTTCTTGGAACCGATTGTTTGAATGGATATGTGATTTGTGTATGGATGCAAGAAGGTTCAGGTTCGGGGCACTTCCTCATACCCTGCCAAGCCCTTATGCATGGACAGCTTGAAAGAAAGAGGGTTTGTCATGTGGGGGTGGATGTTCTCCTTCAACCACAGGAACCACTTGCCACACTCAAGACAGAAGGTAACCAAATGGACATGAGACTCATTCTCTCCTACAAGCCACTACTGTTCAACATAAAGGACATTGACATTAATTGAAGAACTGGAGACGCTGTCAATAGCCACCACTGAAAAAGGAATAGATCGTCTTCTCACGCTACCGTGTAACTTGTAGTGATTTCTGGTTTTGATGTGCACAATGTTTGGTCAACACCTACTGGCCAGTGATAATGGCTAGTAAAGGCTCAAATGTTCGAACGCGGTGACAATTCTACTAACCTCTTCCATGTTGAGTCTGTCCTATTCTCGGCACTGATTGGACAAGGATTCACATGGGATTTATCAGTCGAGGGTGAAACCCACTCCATCAAGCCCTGCAAATCTGCTCCTAATCCACGGCAAAATCCCGCCATTTAGGCGAAAGGCGCCCAAGATGAAGTAATCTACAGTGGGTTTTCAGAGGTTTGATGGCGCTGGAACCCAAGGGGTCCATCTAAACCACCAAACTTGGGGTAACTTGTGCCATCGAACCTCTGAAACCACTGCATATGTAGGTTCTGTCCAATGTCAAACGGTCTTGTTAGCAAGTGTACGGAACCCTTGAGGTTCACGAAATCCAAGCAGTTGTGGAAGCCAGGGCCAACTGCAGTTCAAACAAGTGATTTGTCCAACCATGTCCAACCCAAACAATGCAAAAGGATCATTTGGGGTTTGCCTGGCGTGTTGTTGTGGAAGCTTTGCGTGAGGTAGATGGCACTTGCGCGTAGGAAGGATACAAGTTGAGATTCATGTCCAGGGAATGTCCTCATGCAACCGGGGATTGGTGTGCAAAGTGAAGTTGTGACGCAGCTGAAAAAAACAGAAACAAGAAGCGGGTAGTAGCAAGGTGCCTTACTAATAGTAGTTGTTACTATACTAGTAAGGCACCTTGCTACTAGTAACAAGAAGTTACTAGTAACTAGTAACATGGCGCATTTCTTAGGTTCTTGGAGTTATGGATTCGATGGCAGCGGCCTCTTTCAGTTCCCGGCTCTAAACAGCAAACGCAGGTGTTGACACTGGCAGGCGGTGCCAATGGTCCTTCGGGAACATATCACTAGCATTAGCTGCTTCCAGGAGGGTTTTGAAGATGAAGTTGCTCTACCTAAGTGACTAATGTTTGTTTTGGGGAGAGAGGGTATCAGTAGTTGTGCAATGCTGGTCTGGGATCATGTTCAAAGCAACCCCCATTATCTCTAGACTATTTCCCACAGCTTGAGTTTAGAGTCTTGCCGCCTTACTCAAACGGCCTCAATGACTAGACCCTGCACCGCAGGGTGTGTGGGTGTATCTTTTCTGCCTTGGAATGGTGCATGTCGTGGTTCCAGGTCCTGAAACCATTTCACTACGAAACCCTCTGTGCCCTGAAAGGGCACTTTGCACCTCCCCCCTCTCCAGTTAGAGCCAGGACGGCGTGCAAGAGCCTGGTGGCCTGCACATTCGCGAGTGGGAAAGCGTGCTACACTGTCGGCATTCTGATGGCATTCTGGCGTTTCGCTATGAAAGACAAAGCTAGGACCGTGATTTGTTTCATCTACCAGGTTAGCTTGGGTCCAAGTAAACTTCCTCAGAATCATAGGACACAAACCCACGACACTTTCGGGGGGATCTCCTGTGACATGAATTTCGAGTACTGGAATCCATCGCTGCTTCTTCTGCTACTCTGTGGTCTCGGGGCACAAGTCCAACAGACTTCCCTTGCAGCGTCCGGACAGTTCCAAGTGTGAAGTCTAGCAGTGTCCACATCAACCCTGACCGAAAGAGAAACTTGACATGTTCGATGCGATTGACAGTTGATGTGCAATCATCCTGCGAAATCTGTACCTCACAAATCACTGCCGATTTGTAGAGTGGCATTGCTGACAGCTAGGTAACTAAACACTGGACCGTCCAAATAGATAGGCCATAGTTTGTCCAAGTGAAGACCGGAACAGCCTCCTTTCGTGACCGTTCCTTTCGATGTGGGGTGCTCCTTGGCCCATGGTGGTGTCTTTTGAGAGTGGTGTGCGGTGCTTTTGGGTGCACTTTGCAACCTCGCCGCATCAGCTGCTCCCACCAAGTGCACGACTTTTCCGGTAGACGGTCCATAGGTCTGCATACTCAATCTGAGCGCATTTAACATTCTTTAGTCTTGAGTACTTGAGAGAGGAGGGGGTGAACGAAAGGTAGCAGGCAATCACAAGCAACCCTGGTAAAAGTCCATGACGGCGTGAACCGGCGCAGGGGGGATTTGATCCAGGGGGGGGGCACCCCCCCCCGACGAACAGAATCAACTCTTACAGGACCAAACTCAATGCACAATCCCAACTCCTGATTGTAATACATTTTTGCTAAAGCAAGGAGAACTCAGGTAGCTCAAGCTACCTTTCGTGATGTGGAATACTGATATACAGTTTACAGATGTTTACAGTATACACATGATTGATATTTTTCCTATGCACAAATAACATATTATAGAAAATCATCTAGATCTATATAATCTACTTCATCTACTTTGGCCTCAGGCAGCCACCCTTTTCCACCGGCCCATCCCCCATCTCCCCTCGCCGCCTCCGCGAAGAGCGCCTCTTGCGGTCGTTCCGTCATCTCGGGCGTCACCACCACGCCCATCACGAGGCAAATGGCCTGGGGAGCGTCTCTGGTTGTGCCTGCTGACTGGGCGCTGACTGAGAGATTCCAATCTGCTCGAGAGAGCTCGCCCGGAGTCGGAACCCGGAGCATGGCCATCATGCGCACGCCTCAAGATCAAAGCGAAAGAATCATCATGGATATTTTCACATGGCTTGGTACCAGGACCCTCCAAGGGGTGTTTAATGAACTACCCTACACTACCTATAGGCTTCCAAACAGGGCCCCTTGGAGGGTCCTGGTATTCCAATAATAGGGGGGGCTTCCCAACCAATGGATTAGAGTGGCTCAGGATTGATCAAACATGATCAAACGATCAAATGCAGAACTTGCACGATCACCCGAGGTGCGACTGTGCTAGGGGCCATGTACCATGCAGTCTCAAGGGGTCTTCTAAGATCTTCTAAGAAAAATATACCTCTTGGGGAGCTCAACGGTCTTGAACGCAGCATGTGAACCCTACGACTACTTTCTGGAACTACCAGCAAAAATGGTAGGGCCAGGGCCAGCACCATCTTTCTTTGGGGTGATTTGTGGACCACCCAGCTTGTGAAAGAAACCCAGGTTGGGATGGTGGAGATGCACTCCAGGTTGCTTCGCAACCCCGAACTTTAAGCTAATAAGCAAGTAAGCATGCAAAAAAGGACACATGGAGCCTTAACTGTAACACCCGGTGGCTTGTGCAACGTCCATCGACTCAGAAAGGCTCGGCAAAACCGAGAAACACATCTGCTACGTCCTCTGAACAGGACTTGCTACGTCCTCTGAACAGGACTGTGGTCGTTTATACTGGGGAAAAAAGCAACCTAAAACTAGCCCAATGTATGCCCATGTCTGTCCCTAGTGACCTAGTGTCTCTCTCTCTCTCTCTCTCGCCCTCTCCATGAGACTAGCCGTGCATCTGCACGTGGCATCACCCATCGTCTTGGCTCAATTGCTCTATATTGCTCTCCAGGTGTGGAGGAACCAGGTGGAGGCATCACTCGGCACTCTTCGAGCTGCCCCAGTGGCACACCCTCCGCAGCCCCCACACATGGCGGGTCCAAACCAGGAGACCGACCGGTTGACCTACCGACGTCACTTGCGCATCCAGGCTAGCGCTTCCCGTGGTCCTTCACCAATGGTGGGTACCAGGGAGTTGGGGTATATCTTCGTTCGCTACATGGATTTTGACCAGGGCTCCAGCTTGAACAATGACCCATCCCCACTTTTTTGGCCGAGATCGTTGCAAGCCCTCATCAGTCAGCCCTTGGTGAAGATTGAACCATCTTGCAGCTGGAGCGGCCCTGAGCACGGAGCGTTGCTCTTCCAAGCCTTGCGTGGGCATGCACGCACGCAAGCACGACGCGATGCGACGCGAGCTCGCTCAAGAAGCACGGAGCGTTGTGTTGAGGAACATCGAGGAACTCTTTTTGGCGAGCTCGGCTTCTTGGGACGGATAGCCAAAGGGGACCAAGGGAGGTTCCAACATGTTAAATACTTCCAGGCCTCTGAAACACCAAAAAACACATCATATGGACTCTTGATTCATACATATTCATACGTATGAGGAGGTTGTACAATCCAAATGTGGAGGTGTTATTTCAAGACTCTACATCATCACCTACCACTGCTTTGGAAAAAAACACCCGTCGGCTCGCCCGAGGAAAAAGAAACAGAACATGTCCCACATCCAAGTGGTCAACATGGCCATAGTCCTTCAGCTCGGCCTTCCTTCAGCTCCGCCGCAGCGTCCGTGAGGCGCTTGAAGGCGTCGTGCGCCTGTGCTGGACGCGTCGTCCGTAAGGGCTGGTACCAGTAGATGGTAAATAGATGTAGATAGAGATAGATAAATCAAAGACTGTTGGATGTTTCTTGGTTGGTTTTCACATTGCAGGTGTCACCCAGTCTTCAATGATCGTTTTGTAATGTTTTGTATGGGCCTAGGTGGGACGGGGTTGCCATCTTAGTCACTATAGTCTGCAGTCACGGGTAGCAGCTGTAAGTATCTGCAGCTCCAACTGCTTGCAGAAGAGCTCCTCGTTTGAAGCCCAGCTGTTGGGGCGTACTTGTCCTTGATTGGGATTGGATTTTTGTTTGCCAATGAACATGATTGTACGGCGATGACTTTACCACCTGGCCAGCAGTTGAATTTTTGCTATCCCCCTGCCATGTGTTAACCTTTTGAGTGCTCTTGTCAGGAGTTCAGGTCAAGAAACTGCATATTTGGGGTTCCAGCTGACTTTCTTAGAAGATCAGTTCCTTCCAAAAACATTATCCTTCAACAAATGTCAACAAATATGGATACAATACAAATAGCCTCATTGCATGAGGCACCTTGTTTACAAGGATCTCATTCGTTCTCAAAACAAATTTGAACATGTGTTATCTTCTTGGTGCCCTGGCCACCCTTGCTAACAGCTCTTTCTTCCGCCATGACGAATGAGACACACTCTTTCAGCACGGACATCAGGACTTCATAGCCCTCCTGCAAACAGGGTGGAATCTGAGAAACTGCGTTCTTGGATGTTCTTGGAAGCGAACATGACATGACCACAAGCAAACAAGCCCAAACACCTCCATGTAAAATATTTTGGCGTGCCAGGCAGAACTGTGTCCTTAAGTGTTGTTCGACGCCATGGCACACCGATTACGCGCTGTTGGACGCCTACGGCGTTTCGACCTACGGCGTTTCTATTACGCCACCCACGACGAGACGCCAGGATCGATACCCTAAACCCGTATCGATGTATCGGTGTATCGGCGCGCTTCAGCTGTTCGGTGTGTGTCTCGGCGTATGGGACGGGACACGGGGTTCACTTGTTCGGGACACGTTTTCCGCAAAACCCCTTGCAGGCGCGTTGGACATAATGACATAGATGGAGTGTCTGGGAAAACTAACTTTGGCTGAAGGACGAACATCCAGAAAAAGGAACAACTTATATTATATCATATTATCTCTACTCACTCAATCTCTAAATGCATCACACTTCCTTAGCCAAGATCCAGGGCTCCTTTGTATAGTGATGATGATCACATTGCTTTGGACTCTTAATCTCCAGGTGTTTCCTCCAATCCACCAGGCAGCTTTGCGACCAAGGCCCACCCTTCAGCATCGCGCCCCTGACGGCCTCTGCGAAGAGTCCGCTGAGCCGGTTGATCACCACAGAGCCCTGCTGTGCTTCGGCCGGACAATTGGGATTCGTCCGCCAAAGAGTGGCCTGCACCGAGAGATTTTGTGCAGAGATGCCTTGCTGGAAGGACTGGAGGAAGCTGCTGGCTCGGTCTAACCAGCTCCACTGGGACAAGTTGGCTTCGGAGAGCTGCGCTGCAGCGAGTCTTTGCAGATCGGAGTCTTTCATCTGTGAGACACGTGTCCCAACCAAACTTTCCAGGACGGCCATGCTGTCCCACATGGAGGATTGCAGCAAAAGTATCAAGGGCCTCTTGGGAAGGAGCTGCTGAATCACATCAGGCCAAACAAACTGCGCCAGGTCTGTGCTTGGGGCCATCCACCTTTTGCGCCGCCATAAGGGGTAGTGAGTCTCAGCCCTCCTCTTGGCAAAGTCTAAGTACCAGTGGGGTTGAGGTAAGAGGCTGAATAAGCCATAATGAAAAAAGAACATCACCGTAAGATTTCTTTCTCGATCATGACAGAATTGGGTCCTAGCTGCTTCTGGCCACATGATGCTCCCATTGAAGTCACCTTTCTGGACGGCCACCTTCTCGATATATGTGATTGGATCAAAGCGCCCAGTCAAGCGTCGACATAAAATCACAAAGAATCGCTGATCGTTTGAGTCACCTGCAATGATGAAGTTCTTCTCTCGCAAGGAGACCGGAGATCGGAGAAATGGCTGGTGGGTCTCTTGCAGGGTCTCGTGAAGTGTAGGCAGAACTTCCAGCTTCGTGAAGCCTTTCTGCCGTGTGGTTGTTGTTGAGCTTGTGGAGCTCGTTGGTGGAAATTGCGATGGCTCTTGGACCCCGGCACTCGTCCTTGGGCTCAAACACTTGACTGGAAACACGAAAACCCCAAAATGATGTTGATCATGACTGGAGATGAATACTGTAATGGTTGCTCCTATATTGCTATTAATGAGTATGTAATAAAAACATGCTGGGTGAGAAAATCAGCATGGCTTTTCAGATGCCAACAGGGCTTTTTCACTTTGCCGCCCAGAATCCCCGGTTCTCGCAAGCCTCAGCTTGTGCATCAATATCAGTACAGATCTTTTATGTTCTGCTCGTTTGGGGGGGCCTCTGTGTGCAGGCACAACGGTTCATGGATCCTTATAGCCAGGGTTTTGAGCGCGATGAAAAGGGCCAAGATTGTGATGAAAAGCTTTGAGGGTTAATAAAGCGAAGTCCAAGAACCGAAACCAATACATACGTACAGTGGTAGAGGTTCGTCTTTTGTGGGGTCCATCTGACCCACCAAACTTGGGGTGCTGCCATCGAAGCTGTGAGGTCCTCACTGTATTACTGCTTTGGCTGCTTTTAAAAAAAACACATGGCATGTGTGGGACTTTCGCAGCACTGGGATGAGACTTTCCGCGATTGAGCCCAAAAGGATTGGGGCCTCCAATGATGCCCTTTTGGGAGCAATAGAGGGTTTGGCTTGGTACCATTGACCTATTGGTTGTACGCTTCAGGGTCTCCGCTCCGAGAAAAGAAACAACCCAGGGCTTTTCAAGGCCAACGATGGAGGTCATCATCATCGATCATCAGTCTTGCGCGGAAGAAGCCACGCTTCCGATGCCGAGCAGCAAAGGAACAGTGCCATCGTACAAGCACCCAGTGCAAAAACACGGCACCATCTCTGAATTCCCATATTCACTGGCTATGCTGGTGCCTTCTGTTATGGGCGCAAAGAAGTCATCGTGTTCAGAAATGCTGGCAATGATCTCCGGGAGAAACATTGTTATCAAAGAGAAACCTAATTCTTTGGAGTATCAAAAGTCTTCAAGTCTTCAACCATCTTCAATGATGTTGTTGGGTGGTAGTCATGAAGTCATGAAGCAATCCCACAACTCCTTCATAGTCTCATTCGACGTGGATGGCTTTGTTTTTTTGGACCATCTTGCGCAAAAATGGCTGCATGAGCGAGAACCCTTGGCATTACTTATAAACATACTTATCCCGTGTCATTAATCAATTGCAAACTCAATTGCTCCACCAACAGTGCTTGGACAGCACCAAGAAACGAAAGCACAACGGTTGATCTTCCGGTAATCCGGAACGTTGATCAATTAACCCCGCCTTTAAATAAATGATTGTAGAACCTCCTTCACGGTGTTCTATCAACGGTCTTCCATGGTGCCCACGATGCCATGTCGAAGCAACACACAGACGAAAGGAACAGGACACAAACGAAAGCTCTGAACCGGGTCGTTCAGCAGAACAACACCCTGCTGAACCGGTGTCTAGTTGATCGCTTTTCCCATTGTAGGGTGCTGGTTGATCCTTCTCCGACCCGACATATTTGCAAAGGGTGGTTTCCTACGTATGGTTTACCTAATTGTTCCAATGTTTTACTCAAACAACTGCATTGGCCGGCCCCCCCCAACAAATCCAACACTTACACCAGGGATTCCATGTTCGAGGTGCCCATTGAAAGGAAAGAACCCATTGATCATCATTGAATCCACCATGAATTATCCACACTTGTCTACATATTCCATGATCGAGATTGGAGTCGAAGTCATCCAATGAGGTCGTTTCGTCTACCACCCTCTGCGAGTCTAAGAGTCTGACCAGTTCCCTCCTTTCATCCCGACGCGTTCGCCTCGGGGATGTCGGGGTTCTTGTCTGGATGCAGAGCTCGAGACAGCTGCCGGTAGGCGTAGTTGATGTCTGCCTGGATGGAAACCAAGGGAGCCCAATAACGATCAATAACGTGGTGTCTTTATGAGCCCAGTGGTCAGCGGTTGGCTAAGGCTTTGGAGTTGTCTTGGTTTATAAAAGGGGGCTATCCACAATGAGTCAACTCCGAGATGTGTGAGAGTTCTTTGGAAGGGCTGGACTGAGTCTTCTCAGCTCGTTCATGAACCACTTCGAGCAAAACAGCACGGCTATATCAAGGATTCTTTGCCACCAACTCAGTGTTATTACCTTCACCGCAGGCAAGGAGGAGGACATCTAAACTCAGTGATCCCATCTGTACGCCTTTTCTCTCCACGCAGCATGGGCACTGTGAAGTGGCCAAGGCTCAAACCATTGAGATCATACAGAATAACTTTTGGTTTGCTCATGGATTTTCAGAAAGCAGCTCTCTTGCTCTTGGAAGGCTAACTATTTCCACGAGTAATTGCATAAGTGGAAATCTTAAACATTCTTGGCCATGCACTGAGCTCCAAAGAAACCCAACCGCTCACATGAGCTCACCAGGCATCTGAGTCTCCCAAAGATCCCTTGAAAAAATCATCATCTACGCACATCAGAAATACCAAACGATGACTGGACAGGGCTTTTCCCCACCCAGCCAGTGCACTGCTCGTCCACATTGGGGACGACGCGGAGGGTCCTGAGATCCACCCTGCAGTCCAAACATGAGAGGAATCTTCAAGAACTGCCATATGAATCAAAATCGCCAAACCTGGGCCACCATGAATCTGCTGCAGGGTTCTCACGGGTTACCATCAACCTGAACTAACCTTCATGAACTGAACCACCATCTTCATTTCAACCTAGACCTCCCAGGGGGTGCCTAATAGAGATCCATAAGTATCATAAGTCATGGCTCTCAAGTTGTTGGTGGCAGGAGCTGCCGCGCCAGGCCAGGAACATCTGTAGGGAATCCTGCAAGTGAACCTACCAGCCAGGCTTTTGAAACTCCGGCACATTGTTGGAAGGAAGTTCTCAACACACCAACCACGGATCCCCAATCCAGGAGCCTGTGGACTTTGACTCTTCACCTCAGGTACGGTGAAATCGGATCCAACGACGGTGTAACTGGATGAGATTCCAAAATGCACACCCCAAACCAATTCAAGCGGCTTCCACTTAGAGACCTCTATAGCAAGAGCCTCTGCTCTCCACAGCGCCTCGACGCGCTCTTTTCCAGCGCCTTCCGTGCAGTAGTCGACTGCCATCTGGGCGGATCAGTCAGGGCACTTCTGCCTTGAAGCTGTAGCTCACCGGCGAAGCATCATAGTCGATCTCACTCACCTCGCGTCGCTCGCGAGGTGACACGACCCCGGGGTTGCTCACCGACCGATCGATGGGGTTGGGTTCCAAGGCCGAACTGGGTGGGACATCCGTGCGTTGGTGCCAGTTCCCATGGGAACTGGCTGGGTCCAAACCTGCAGGGCGGGTCAGGTCTCACTGGTCTCCGTGTGCTGGATGGTTCTGGTTCTGCCCCCAACCTTGGCATCTCCTGAGGTGGATCTGGAGCCTGGTGACACTTGGGCCAACGGCTCGGTGCGGGGCTCGACAAGCAGCGGCTGGGTGGAGCGGTGCTCCAGGAATGGGAAAGGCCTGCGTGTGACACCAACTGGCAGTGGACGTAGTCACCGGGTCGATAGAATTGCACCATGGTCAGTAGAAGAGTGGCCCACTTTTCTACCTGTTTGGGGGTCTATATGCCCTATTCTGGCTCAGAAGTGGTTGCACAAAAATAGCGGCCGGGACTAGGCCTTCAGATTCGTTGGTCAGTTCAGTCCTAAAAATGGCTCTTCTGTTGTCACTGTACTGTTGGAAGGTTCGGTCACGACACAGCCGAAGCTTCCGCCGAAGCTTCGGCCGAAGCTTGCGAAGCTAAGACTCAGAGCAAGACGGGTCACCAATTTGATCGTTCCAGGCTCCACTGACTGTGGGTATCGCGTCATCACTGCCACCACATAGGCCCAGTGGCTGTCCTGCGTCGCTGGTCCGACCATTGTCCTGCAAACTGATTGTACTTTCTAGCGTTTCTTTGGTGGGTGGGGTTGAAAGACACAGCTCATAGTCTGAACGGTCTGTCTCAATCGGGACAATGGTCCATTCGGATGTCCTATGTCATCTTGAAAAACGTGTCTTTCTCCCTTGGAGTGCGGCGGTTGTCTGCAGTCAGACGCAAGGGTGTAAACAAATCGAGTGGCCAAACGCTTGGACGGGTCGGATGCGTCAGATGGTAGGATGTCGAGCTGGAAGTGAGTAAATGCACTCCCCTCGGGACTTTTGGGTTCAACGCCCAAGTCTATATTGTAGTGACTTGAACCAAGACTTCTGAGCAGGTGCACACGCATGACGTAGCTGGAATTGACATGGATAGGGCTACAGGATTGGTCAAAGGCCAGATAGGTGAATCGGTCTAAACTCTTCACATCTGTTCAGGTGGCTATGGGTTTCCAAAAATCCGTTGCTTGACCACCGAATCGATTCCCCAGTCCCACCCGGTCCGGCTGCCCTCGGACTTCGATCACCTCTTGGTCGTCCACCACCACGCGTGTCCACATGGCGAAACCCGAAAAAGTTCCCTCCTGGCCAAGCAGGTTCGTCGTTCCGGCAGATCACGGAGATCATGGAGATGCGACGAGTCCTTTGGATTCGGATTTGTGGCGTTATGCCCGTAAGACATCATATTTATATAATATATATATATAATATATACCATTATGCATCAGTGGATTCGGCACATGAAGATGACCAAGACCACTGCGAAATTCTAATTAATTAAAGATAGCTCGAGAAAGCCACGCTCTCCATTGCTAAACAAAAGGCCCGGTAACAACTTGAAGGGTTGGTCGTTAGCCAGGTTGGCCAAGGATAGAAGACGAGAATTCGTTGAACGTCAGGCCAAGGACCAGGAGCTCGTGTGAAAGGAACCGACCACCCTGTTGAAACATTTTTGCGCACTGAACGTCCTGCCCGCCAATATTGAACGGAGAATTTAGGCTCTTAAACTCTGTGACCCCAAGTCACTGTCCCAAAGGTTGTAGTAGAAGCTTAGGCCCACTTTTAGCTCAAACTCGAACAAACGGATTGAACAAACGGCTGCAGTGAAACATACATCTATACAAGCTATGTCATGTACATGTAACTGGTGCTACATCTGATCACGCCTCCCGAGTTTAACATCTCCCAGAAGTTAAGCGAGTCAGGATTAGCACTTCGGTGAATTAGCTCGTAGCCCTTCAGTACATCTTGGTCTTGAAGAAGTACCTACTCTAGCTCAAGCCGTTCACGCTTTCAAAGTCAGCTCATGCTCACCTTCCAAGTAGTGGAAGTTCATGCCTTTCATGGCTGTAGTCATTTTCTCTTCGGTGACGGCTTTCGTTAGCACATCGGCCAACATTCGGTCGGTGCCTTCTTTCTTGAGACGAAACTCTTTCTTTGCTGTGCGCTCTTGTACCCAATGGTATTGAGTGTCAACATGTTTAGCTCGTCCCAAACCTCGACGGTTTCCCATGGCGATGCCAGCGGAAGCGTCCATTGTCACCTCTTTGCTGGGAACAATCCCCAGTCTCTTGCTGTTGATGCGATTCCAAGCATTTGACATGCTCCAGAAACAAGTCCGTAGTACTCGGATTCGCCACTGCTCAGGGAGACAACTCCTTGGCCTTTGCTGTATGTTGTAAGACAGCATTTGTTGGCCATGAGCACGCCTCCTGACACACTCTTTCGTGTCCTTATGCAACCTGCATGGTCGGCGTCTGACCACATGTTGAAGGGGTTGCAGGTGCTTTGGTTTGGAAACAACTGTGCAACTCTTGGTCGATACCTGACATATCGAGCCAATCGTTTCAGCATATTCCAGTGCCTCGATGTTGGGTTCTGTAGACCTTGTGCCAATGAGCGCGTTGCAGTTTGCAGATCAGGTCGATCCTGTGCCAAATACGCGGCTCTCATAGCAATAGATCTATACATCGTTGCATCTTCGGCACTCAGCGGAACTTCTTCATGTTGGAGTTCCTCTTGACTTGGCTTGGCCAAAGGTGTTTTGACCTTGCCTGGTTGACCAGTGCCTAACCACTTGATGATCAACTCTGCATGTCTTGGATCTGGTTCCCACCAAATGCCTTCATTTGACCAGGTGATGATGCGATTCAGCACTCTGATCTGTTGGCTTGCCTTTGGTGAACCTGGTGGACCGAGAATGCCTCGTTCCACAACTTGCCATTCTTTGGCTGCTGAAGTGTGAAACCATTTGATGTCATCAAAACTTCCAACTGTCGTGAAATCGTCTCCATGCACTTCTGTTCGAAGTTCTCTGGATGCATGGTAGTAGATGCATGGGTTGGACTTGCCTTGAACAAATCCTAGCTTCTTCATGAACTCTGCAATGGTCAGCTCCCAATTCAT
Source organism: Durusdinium trenchii (assembly GCA_963970005.1). Classification (NCBI taxonomy): domain Eukaryota; class Dinophyceae; order Suessiales; family Symbiodiniaceae; genus Durusdinium; species Durusdinium trenchii. The sequence continues at coordinate 1,460,748 of CAXAMN010025806.1, read as the reverse complement.
GGGTGCGTCTCTGGTGCCGTAAAGGCTTCTGACCAATCTTCCTACCACATCTCCATCTTCTGGTTTCTTGCCTTCTGATGGAATTTCAACATAGAGTTCTCTTGTTGCTTTGGAGTAGAAATGAGCTCTCTTCACATCTAAAAATCCTAGGAAAGATTGCTTTGCTTTTCTTCTTTCGCCTTTCTCCAATGGAAGGCTGTCGCTGACTGCGATGGTTAGCAGTAGCTTCAAAGCTGCAAGGCTCGGCATAGCTGCGAAAAATTCGTCAAAACCTGAGCCTCTTTTGATCTCTTGCGCTACCAATCGACTTCTGTAGAGAGGATTGGTTTCATCTTGCTTGTTCACATCTACCCATCGAGTTCCAATGATTTTGGTTCCTTTTGGAACTTTGCTTCTTGGGATCTTTTCCCAAACTCCCATTGATTCGACAATGTCGATTTCATCTTTTCTGGCTTTCTCTACCTTCTCAGGTAGAAGCTCTTTTCCACTGATGTCATCGTAGTACCACCAGTCTCTTGCCTCTTCTGCCATTTCTTCTGGCAGTGGGATCTTCTCTTCACACACTGGTTTCTCTGGGTCGATGCTAGATAGCACTCTCTCTCTGTCTTCTAGGATTAGATTAGGCTTTCTAGAGCCATCTCAATGCTCTGGATGTCTCTCGTTCTCTCGGCTTCATCTTCATGTTCGCCTTCTGCCTTTCTCTTCTTGTCTCTATCTACTCTGGCTTTTGCTGTGGGTGATCCTGCTGGTTCATGTTGTTCTTCGTGTTCTCTCTTTTCTCCATGTGGTTCAGGTTCGCGTGGTCTGCGAATACCTGATGCTGAAGCAAATGCTGTGCCTGGTGTTGGTGGTGCTGCTTCTGGTTCGTACCAAAGTTCTGTCACAATGTCCATCTTGTGTGGTAATGCTCCATTGAGTATCTCTGGTGGAAGGTCTGTTGTCATGACTCCACTCTCAATGATTGAATTGTTTGCATGGTTTCTTGTGACTCGGTGCCAGACGGTGGACCAATCAGGTCCTCCTGGCATGGTGGTTTGAAAACAGTAAGCTTCGACGTCAAGTCGTGCGAACACTCGACACGAATCGGGGACTCCCGATGGTCTTTTGCTTTCATATCCATGAAGGATTTGAGGTCTCTTGCCACTGACGGGTTGTGGCATGCCAGTGATTGCCTCTCCAACTCGGCTTTCATGTCTTGCTACTCTTGGGTTCTCTTCTTCTTCTCCTCTGATGCTCTCTTCAAGTCTGTCTCGACACCTGTTGGTGTGATGGATGCCTGTAGATCTTTTGCCAATCTGTGTGGCATCACAAGCTGGGCAACCTGCAGTATACCCAAACTTTTCCAGGTCTTTCTTGGTGATGTAAAGTCTTCTCAGCTTTCGTTTCTTGTCATCTATTGCCGGTGGTTGCACCAAAGCTTCACCACTTGGACTGGCAATGACTGGTTCCCTTGGGGCTGCAATTGCTGGTTCTTCGCGAATTGCTTGAGGATCCCAGGGAATTCCAGTGATCGATTTCAGCAACTCTGAATCATATCGATCTTCTTCTGGCTTTCTTCGAATGGATTGCACTGTGAAAACACCTGTGGAGTTTCCTACTATCTTCTCTGTGGTGGTGTCTTTCACTCCTAGAAAAATTCCTTTGGTCCATTGGGCCTCGAACTTGTGGCCTCTCTTGAGGTATTCGATGGCCTCACCAAATGGTGGAATTGCTACTTTCCATTCACGTCCACGAAGTCGTGAATACGGAGTCTTTCCGTCTTGAAGTTCGGTTGATCGGAAAAACAGATTGTAGACTGTGGATGCGTGTTCAACTAACCAAGTCAAAACAGGGGAATCGTCAGGAAGTTTCTCACCATAGTTTGACTCGATCGCGGCTCGAAGAGTCCTGGCTTGTCCTTCCAAGGTTTGAACTGCTCGTTCAATCTCTCCCTTGGATTCTTTGACTCCTTTCGGGCTCTTCTCGATGATCAGGGTTCCTTCAAACCCATTCTTTACTGCCTCAACAACAGAGGTGAGGGCAGGTTCAGGATCATGTCGAATGATCAGTTTGGAGTATCCTAGTTTCTTGATGTCGTTCAAAAGTACTTTGGATCCATATGGACCTTTTGTCACACCTTTGTAGGGCAACACATGAGCAAAAAGATGCTTTGTCCATCGATCTCTGACAACAAGAATTGGTGCATGGGTCTTCCCGTCCAAAACTACATCATCAGTTCGTGAATTCATGAAACAGTAGTCTACAGTCACTACTGGGGTTGTCTCATCGGTGTGGTCTATTTTCCTGTGGGGGTTTGCCTTTGCTTTTCCCCTTACACAGGCTTCACACCAGGACCTAAAAGGGAAGTGTGATACAGCATGCTCTTCAAACTCTTTTCTCGTCGGTCGAGTGGGAGCATGGATTCGGAGCTCAGGCGGCACTTCGTCGCCTTGCTCGGCCTCTTCGGCCTGCTCCACCGGGCTTACCCATTGCGGTGCCGGACGAAAGGGTGGAATGCAAGCGGCACAGAACAGACGCCGTTGCTGAACGAGATCGGAATCTTAGTTCCGTCTCGGGAGATCTGCCCACCAGATCCGTGCATCTGAATGCACCAGCCCTTGCTCATAAGGGCCCCCGCGGAGAGCAGCGGTTTTGCAACCGCCATCACCCGGAAACAGCAACGTCCATTGAGGGAGTTCTGGCCGATGCCGATGGTCACCCTGGCCTCGATCTTGCCAAGGTCCTTGACCACTTCGCCTGAGGCAGTCTTGTAGACTTTGCAGGTGCCTTCAGGCTGGATAGGCTTGTAGCCCAATGCGGTGGCCAGCTCAACAGGGATGCAGGAGGTCGCGGCTCCTGAATCCAAGGTCACCTGATGAGCCATTGGCGTCTCCATGGATGCCAGCTCCAAACTCCTGAGAGCGAGTGGATCTTCATCGCCTTCATCAGGCTCGCTTGAGGGAGTGGGATATCGTTTTCCCTTTCCCTTCTTGGCCTCACGGGCAGCATCCTGAGTGGCCACGTTGACAGCTCGGGTCAACTGCACCTTCCTCTGCTTGCCCTTTCCTTGGCCTTTCTCGGAGGCAGCCGGAGCCGAAGCGGCTCGGCTTTTGCCCGGGGATCGTGACCGGGACTTCAGCCGAAGCGTCTGCCTTGGCGCTTCGCTGGATTCCTCTGGCTTGGATCCTGGTCCACGGAATCGCTCCTGGTGCTCCTCAGTCGAGCTCTTGAACCAGGCCATGCGCTCCTCCTTGGTCTTGCCCTTCTTCTCAGGAGGTGGAGGTGTCTTGGCAATGCGCCTTTGCTTTGGCGTCTTTGGGCCAACCTCATCTTCCTCCTCCTGTTCTTCCATCATCTGCTGCATATGGGCTGTCATGTAGAAAGGAGGTTCGTTCTTGACGGTCTCAAGCTTTGGATCTTTCATCTTCAAATGCTTTGCCACATCTTCGGGCTTCAGATCCATGTCGGCATCTTTCACATGCTTTGGCGCATCCTTTGAAGTTGGGCTGCCTTGCTGTCCCTTGGCAGTCTTGATGCGCTTTCCCATCTCTTTCTGCTTGATCGTCCATTCCTTTGCCCACTGGTTGAGGACTTTTGGCGGGCAACAATTCAAAGCCATATGATGGTTCCATAGGCCGGTGTCATTGTCACACCTCAGGGCCTTGTTGCACGCACGGCAGACCATGTTCTTGCTGCCATCTCTGTTCTTGTGGGTGCATTTGGCTACCCATTCATCATAGCTGAGGATGCGCTCTTGGAACATGTGGTCGAGCCATGGCACGGTATCTTTCTCTTTTTCTTCTTCTTGTCCATCTGACTCCTCGTCAGCTGGCTCAGTGCCATTCTCATCCTCTTCAACTTCACCTTCAAACTCTTCTTCTTCTTCGAGTCCCTCGATCTCAGTCACATCAAGGGGATTGATGTTCTCCATGACTGGAGCTGCGAAGGATGGTGCGCTTGTTGCTCCTTCGCCTTGGCTTTCGACGCGCTTCATCACAACATAGTCCTCTGGGTTGAACCCAGCTGCAGTGAGCGCCTTGTCGATGACACTGCGGGCTGGATGGCTAGTAGCCGTCCATGTCTGGCTTTCCCGCTTCATCTCTGCCAACTCTTGAGTGGAGAGATCCTCGATCCTGGGCTCCTTCTCTTTTGGCTGTTCAGGCTTCTTTGCCTTTCCTGGCTTCTTGTAGCCACGATGCCTCTGGGCCTTTTCTCGACCTCGAGGCTGAGGGGCTTCATCAAATTTTCCTTCATCATCTTCATCATCCCAAGCTTGAAGTCGACCAGTACCCTTGGCACGAGCGATCTCATAGTAATCGAGCTCCTCAGGGTAATTGGCCTCATAGTCGCGCCAGGATTCGAAACGATCCTGGGCCTTCTCAACGCGATGCTGCTCGGCGCGCTGACGGCTCTTCTCTTTCTTCTTGGCCAATCTCGGGTCCATACCTGATGCCAAATCAGCTGAGAGCCTTGGCGACTCCGCCGGAACCGAAGCGGCTCGGCGAGGAGTTGGCCTCTTCAGCAAGATCTTGGCTTCTCTCTCCTTTTCTTCATACTGTTCTTTCAACCTCTTCATCTCGGCCTGTTGTTCCAAGATGGCATCATTGGCTGCTTTGCCTTTGGCTTCGGCCTCTTCGATGGCCTTCTGGATTGTCTCAGACTTCCTCTCATACAGCTCGCGATTGGACTGCATGGTCTCTTGGATTGCTTGGTTCATGACTGCAACCCCAGCAGCTGCAATTCCAGGACGACCTTTTCCAGCTCCTGGCTTCTTTGGCATAGCCTTGACTTCAGTCTCAGCTTTTGCCTTGGCTGCTCCACGAGAAATTGCGGCAGGTGCTGCTTTCTCCATCTCGAAGGCAAAGAGGGTGGCGATGTCAGCGGAATACTCAGGCTCGGGTTGATGCTCTTGAGCCATAGAGGTTTCAGATTCCTCAACTGAAGCTACCTTCTTACTCTTACTCTTGCCTTTACCTTTAGAGTCTTTGCCTTTGCCACCTTTGCCTTTACCCTTGGAGTTTTGGTTGTACCAACTACTCTTGTTCCAATCATTCTTATACCAATCGTTCTTGTTCCATGAGTTGTTCCATGAGTTGTTCCATGACGAGGGACTGGACCATGAAGAACCTTTTCCCTTCTGTTTACCTTTGTCGTTTCCCTTGCCTCCATCTTGACTCTTTCCTTTTCCTTTGCCGCCTTTTGAGCCACCTTTGCCTTTTCCTTTGGCTTTAGCCAGACTTGCAAGTGAAGCTTGCATCTGGCTGGCAGTTGCGGCTAGTGCGTCAACATCCATTGGTGCTGATCCAGTCTTTGCTTCTTTTCGGCTCTCGATGTTCTCGAGGTAGGCCAAAATCTCTAACTTCATGATGGCATAGTCAGTGAGTCTCGAACTCTGGAGATCAAGGTGATCTTGAAGTTTGGCTGGACACATCTGCTGAAGACAACTTCTTGCGATGTCATCATCAAGAGCTTTCTTCTTCCGCTCTTCATACTTTCGCCTGATGTTTTCCCAGGCTTCTATGCTCTCTCTGAGCTTGTCCAATGCACACTGTTGTGGGTGCAGGACCTTCTTCAGCAAAGCTGAGTTTGCTTGTGGGTTCTGTGGATCATACTTAGTGATCAATCGTCTCAATGCCTCTAGGCCAAAGTGCTGACCTCTGGAGGTATTCTTGACAATCTCGAGGGCTTCCCCCTCACATAGTGAGATCAGAGCCTGTCGGGCCTGAGCTGAAACAAGCTCGGCTCCTTCAGGATAATCATCTTCCAGAGATGTCTCATTGATCTCTGTGTCTTGATGCTCTTCGAGGAGCTGAATGCACTTTCCTGCATTCTTGTGACTTGTCTCAATCCAAGTCTTGAACTTGAAGTACCATGAATCCCAGGTACCTGTGTGTCCACTGAACTTGTCAGGCTTTGGAATGCCTTTCAATTCTGATCTGTCTCTCACTTCTACGCTGGTGGCTATGTTCCTTGTGATTGCCGTTTGTTGTGTGTATGCTTCTGCCATTGCTCGTTGCAATTGGCTCTGCCCCTGTGCTAGGGCTTGCATCATCTGTGCAAATTGTTGTGCCATGTCTGTGGCCTGTGGTGCCTGTGCTCCTGGCTGTTGCGCCATGTTAACTTGCTAGCCAGGGATTGAAGCAATCCGGCTGTCCTGCAAGTGATGCTTGTTTTGTGGATCTCTGGTGCCAGAGCCGATGCGGCTCGGCGACCTTCGATTCGCAGACGGTAGCCGGGTCTTAGAACCGCGGCTCCGCTACCATGAACGGAGAATTTAGGCTCTTAAACTCTGTGACCCCAAGTCACTGTCCCAAAGGTTGTAGTAGAAGCTTAGGCCCACTTTTAGCTCAAACTCGAACAAACGGATTGAACAAACGGCTGCAGTGAAACATACATCTATACAAGCTATGTCATGTACATGTAACTGGTGCTACATCTGATCAAATATTACTATATATATATATATATATTATATATATATATATGGTTTCTCAAACTATCGGGGTGATCAATGATCAAGTCACAAACTGTCCGAGGCTTTTTATAGATATAATGTATTATATAGTGTACATGCACTATACATGCACGATGTAAATACAATTGCCACACTGAAACCACCACTCACTATTGAAGGCACTTGCCCTTGACTGATCTAACACACTTTGCCTGAGCGCATTGGATGATGGATGACTTGCCATCATGCCGTCTTGAAACTGAGGTGACCTGAAACTTTGCACTAACTATCACTGGACTCTATGTATAGTCACTGGACTTGAATTGGGTGCTGCTTGAGTGGAAACAGCTCTTTCAATCAAACAATCCTCTTGACACAAAATTAAAGCTCTCCAAAATGCAAAACTCACAGTGCACATGGCACGACATATACACACACAGTGACCGGCTAGATTGGTTGCGGTCGCGTGACTCCAAAACATCCGGGTGGATGTGACCCCCCAAACACCTAACGCCTCAAGCATATTTACCTACATCGTGGAGCTTGGAAAGGGTTCTGTGCAGGCCTTGAGAAAAAGAAATCAGATTTATCATATCTGCGAGGGGCCATGTTGTCACGTCTCCATTTCACCGCTATGGTGGCCTCGAAATCAGGGCCCGACACGTGGCATCACCATTTAACCGCAGTGCTTGGCTCAGAGAGCCACAGTGCCAAATGCGTGAAAAACCCCTCGCCGCGGCGGCCCATCCTACGAACGTGCTGTGAAACCACCGCCGCGAGCCGTCGCGAGATGCGAACCTCACGGCCGATGTTTGCAACACACCTCGCTGGATCGAACATCCAGGCCACTGACGCGTTGAAAGCATTGGAATGTGCATTTAACACCTTTGAAGCCTAGAGTTTGGTGATTAGCGGCATTCATGCAGATACCCGGTTGTACTGAAAGCCAGGGGCAGTATAGGATATTTTCCCGGGACTGACCCTATCTCAGCCAAAACAGGTGGATAAATTTGAAGGCTAGAGGGTCAAAATAAGGCCACCCCCCAAAAAAAATCCCTGACCAATGCAGATAGATAATTTTAAGAAGGCCTGAGGCTAGCAAGGCAGCTGGACGAACAGGATCGAGGAAACCGCTCCCCCCCAAACGTAGATGCTAATCGATGAACGGGGCAAAAAGAAAAGATCCCAGGCTCAGGTTTTTTCCAACGCTCTGTATGCTCTGTGGTGGTCTGGTGTATGAGAAACTAAGGATTGTTGCAGACGTCTGCAAACCTTAGAAGGTTGGTTTGTTTTT
>CAXAMN010025806.1:1400756-1453011 GCA_963970005.1 Durusdinium trenchii | reverse complement strand
AACATTTTCGGGTAAGTTTGCTTCCTCAACTGTGGCAGGAAAAGCCGTTTCATCCTGATGGACTTCCTCCAGGAGACATTGTGGAAACAAATCCACGGTCTGAGGTTTGTTGCTACGAGAATAGTGACAATCTATGAGAAGAACACCTGGTCTTTTCTTTCGAAAGCGCCTGTTGCTACGATTATGAAAAATTTCTTTTTCTTTCAAAGCGCCTGGTGGGAACATGAATGACACCTGGACAAATTTCGCCACAGAGGTTCCCACCCCCAAGGGCACAGGTAACCCCAGGCAACGAGCGACATGCCAAATGAAAAAACGGACATGCAAGTTTCAGCTAGGCTCAACAGGATCCAAGAAGAATCGCCATTTCTTCTGCGATCATGTTTCGTCCTTCTCCCTTCTCTCTTTTGCTTTCTTGATTTTCTTTGCTGTTCAATCTGGTTTCTTTCATTCTTCTCTCTAACATCTCTAACCTATCTCTTTTCTATCTGTTCTTTCCTTTTCTACTCCCGGGTGGATAAAATTCTAGGAAATGTAGTGCGTTAATCCAGGTCATGGAGCTCGGAAAACCTAACGAGCGGAAATCTAACGAACGTCCAACGAGCGATGTTCTATCTTTCCTTTCCTTTTTTACTCCCACTACCGAGTTGATAAAATTGGAGCGTTAATTCTGGATATTTTTGATGCATTGACCCCATTTCATCCACCCCCAAAAAATATCAACTCCTTACTTGGGTGGATGTTTTTGAGGATAGACCCCATTGGATAGGTTGCTGGCAGGCTGGCACACAGATAAAGTCCAGGCACTGACCCCATTAACTTTATCCACTCAGTACGGCCCCCCTATCATGCAGTTCTCCAACCGGAGGCATCAAGTGGCACGTTAGTCGCTGTGTCTTTTAGCTTCTTCCATGGGCACCACCGCTGGTGCAAAACAAATGATTTTTGTTAAAAACCTGGTTTTACACATAACAATGCAACCCTCTTTTTTGAGAGGGGGATATCAAAAACCAAATTTTTGAGACTTCAGGATGTTGTGCTGCTGAAAGCAACCATGAATTGTAGCGGCTGATCAATTGGACATGTGCCTTTCACCCTGCACTGCAGAACTAAGTTCCGCGTCGACGGCTAGCTAAGTCTAGCTAGGTCTGAGGGAACAAATATGTAGTTACTTATTTGTGACTTAGCTTGGACTTAGCTAAGGTAGATTTAGCTTGGATTTAGATTAGACTTTGCTTCAACTGAGTTTGGGCTTCCTAAGTCCTAGCCGCTAGCCAAGCACACCTTAAGTCTAAGCTAACTCCGAAAAGAGTCTTCCGACTGCTTTTGTTGCTAAATGGTGAAGGGGAAAAGTGCAACACAATTTTTTGACTGTACTTGTCACTTCAGTGTAAAGGCCATGTGTGTCAGAAAACTCACTGGCAGGGTTTCCCCTGCACTTCAGGCTTAAAAAAATATGTCATTGTGAAAAGCGTTTTTCCATCAACATTTTCTAGGACTTAGATTGGAATTACATTGGACTTAGTTTGGACTCGGACTTAGGCCGGGCATAGGTTGGATGTACCAAGTCCAAGCCAAGTCCAAGTTAGCCGGAAGTTAAATAACTTTGAATCACCTAAGTCAGGCCCGAGCTGTTACTATCCAGAGTTAGCTGAGTCAAAGCTAAATCAAACCTAATCGTTGTAAAGGTTTAGAGACTAAACACAAGGGTTACTAGTACGGTTAGCAGGTTTACAACCTATATTACATAGGGGTTGTAAGTCATCAAAGTTGAGGATATACCCGGCAAGTAGGGATATTGGAGCAAGACTATAAAGCGATGTACCAGACGTCTCCAGGAACGCATCGGCCAATGAGGTGGAAATACAGGTCAGGTGGAATGTGACAAATACCTCCGCTGGCATGTCAATTTCTGGATCGCGGATCTTGGAGGGGTCACCCAGTGCCAGAAGACTTGTGAGACAGGTTGGCGCTTGTGAGATTTGCAATTCATGTTGCGGTAAGTGTTAGTACTGGAACAGGCCGCAGGATGAAAAACACGGGTTGTTACCAGTAGGCGACCCGTAAAAAATATCCGTAGCCGTAGAAAACCCTTAAAACCCCGTGGACAACCCATATAAACCCGTAGAAAAAATACGTAGTTTTCCCGTAGTTTCCAACATCCTGTAATGTTGGGTTTGAGAGGTTTTTGAATGCTGTTGACCTGATCCGAGCGTTCCTGATGGCAGCCCAAAGGGATGCGTGTTGGGTCGACGGCTAGCTAAGTCTAGCTAAGTTCAAGGTAGACATATTATACGTTTTTAGTACGAGTAGTGACTTAGCTTGGACTTTGCTAAGGTAGACGTAGCTTGGATGTGGAATAAATCAATTTGCCTGAACTTAGGTTGGGCTTCCCATTATATGTCGATCCGAGCCGAGTCTCAATCTTGGTCTAAGCGAAGCCTAAGCCAAGTCCCAGCTGAGTCTTTTGAAAGGGGGAATATGTGTCAGAAAATTGTATGACAGTTCTTCCCTGCACTTCAGGCTTACAAGGAATACGTGGCATTGTCAAAAACTGTTCTGACAGATTGGCTATAGGACTTAGCTTAGACTTACTTTGGGCTCGGCTTGGACTTAGGTTGGGCAAGGGTTGGACTTACCAGGTCCAAGCTAAGTCCAAGTTAGCATTATTGTGACTTAACTTTGACTTAGCCAAGTCAGACCGAAGCACTCACTATAACCTCCAACTTTAGAGTGACACAACCGTTTCCGAGCTGAATCAATTCTAACCTTTACCAAGGTTAAGTGACTGAAACCAGGGTTACTAGTAATTTACTATTGCACTACGGACTTATGCCCTTTAGGTTATAAGTTCAAGTTAGCCATATGTCATTCCCGGATATTTCCGGCATTTGATCAAAGCCTTGATGAAGACCCTTAAAGGTTGTGATGATTCCTGTGCTGTGTTCGCATGAGCAAATAGCCACTTCCAATAACTACAGCTACACCGTTTGTTTCCTTCAGCGAATCAATGATGTGTTTGAATACCAAACATGTACATGCATCAAGCTGTGACTGTTGTTTTCTGTGCGGATGATGTGTGGAACGGTGTTGGGTGTATGTATCACGTTAGTCACGTTATCGTGTACGTATATATATATATATATGTCCATATGGATATCTAATGATCTCGGGGCAAGTTGAGACCTTCCCTTTTCCGCCCAACGAACCACCTTTGGGATCCGGATCGTCCACGCTTTCTCCTGCGCCACGGGGAACTCCAAGGTACTGGTCCTGGGTCCACGCAATGTGCCCGGTTACGCGTCACGCCCGGGCCTGAAACGCCGGGGGAGCACCCTGAGGACACACATTCCTATACACTCCTTGCAAGCATCATGGAATTGGAGTTCACCACTGGTTTGTAGAGGATTCTATGGTCATCCAAGGGGTGATGCCATCCACGTAACCGTGATGATTCCAGGGAGTGTACCTTCCAAGAACCGGTGGGATGCCTCCGTTTGTGAGCGCTTTCACACTGCAGGTGGGTCCACACCAGTGAACCGGAGAGAACAACCCAGTTCCGGATCAGGAGAGCCTGGCATGACTTGCCCAGATCGATGAATGCCGATTAATAAGTCTTCGCTTTTGGGGGGGCCTAGTTCTGGGAAGGTTCTGAGTACCCCCCATTCAGTTCCTCAGACCTTCTGCATTCTCATTCTGGCTGCCATGCCAGCTGGCAACGCCCTCGGCGTAGGCCCAAATAGTCCAAGCTGGCAGGGTGACGTCTCAGCATCAGCCGTGCGCCGTTCGCATGCGACGTCCGGTCGTTCGGGTGCCAAGGCTCAGCTTCTTCGGGGAGTTGGCAGCTGCGCAGTAATCAAAGTCTTCCAAGACCTGCTTCAGGAGGTGCGAGGAGCCAGAGCAAGCAACCAAAAGTGAAAGTGATTGAAACGTGCACCCTCCCTCAAGCAATCATGGAAGCTCAGCAATCCCCGGTAGAGTAAAATGATCGTCCAGAGTCCAAAGGCCTATGTTCTGCTTCGATGACCTGGCACGCTGTCGGCCAAAAGTAGAACCGGTGAAGCCCTCAGGCCATGTGGGCTTGCGACTCACTCCTCCCGATGTCACTCTTCCGCATCTCTGCAGCACTTCAGCATCCATGAACCGCCCTGCAAGTGGAGTGTTCCCAGACCATCAATGTATCGGATAGTTAACCCTAAGGATCCGGTCGTACCCTCTGAGAAGGTGGGACTGGGGTGGGTGCCAGGAGGGTGCAAGTACCTTTTCAGGAGGTACTTGGATCCCTAGGGAAATTACCACATATTGCCACCAAGATTCGGGTCATAACTAGACAAAAGGCTGAGACCAATAATTACTGACCCAATGCCTCAACGCAACACATCCCTCGCATCCCACCAGAATTCACCTGACTCGCTCATCATCTCTTGCTAAGCTGCTCCCTCCTCCTCAACCATCACTCCTGCGGGAGCCCCGCCTGCGGCTCGGACAAGAACTCCAAGTTCCCCTCGTCCGCCGACTTGATCCTCAGCGGTGTCGAGGACCCCGCCTGTGGCTTGCCCCGGCTCCGGACGCCCTCGAAGGGTGCCGTCACCCGCTGCAGGAAGCCTCGAGATGGACGGAGAGGGACGGCACCAAGGCGGGCATATCAAATAGAGTGAACCATGTAGCCCAGGTGACCTGCAAGAAGCTAACCAAGAGAAACAACATGGGGGGTCTTAATGTCCTTCACACAAATGCAGGACGGTTAAAGCCTTCACTGAGCAACACGCAAGTCTCTGCAAGGTACTGAGAGTACCCATAATCAACAAGTTTGCCTTCCAAACGCTCTGTCCGCAGAAAGTCTTTCCATCCTGCGTGCCAAGGGGCTGCGCCCCTTGTAAAGCACTGGCACGATGCACGTCTGACACCGGGCCGGGATCATGCCACACGCACCTGTTTTTTGAGCGCGAAGACGGACGTAGGGTGTCGGCTTCAGGGCGATTTGGTCTGTGGTATGAAGCAACTGCTTTGTGGAGGGATGGCCCTTTGACAGCGGCAGTTGTGGTTTGAGGACTCTAGAATCCTTCAAAAGGGTGCCTTTGACGAAGAGGCAGCAAAAGAGGTACCAAAAGGTAAGTTGGCAATTTGGCATGGTTGGGCAAGAGTTCTTTCAGGCAACTTTGACCCTTCCGTGGCAGTAAGTAAGCTTGATTGAGCTTGTCTGAAAGTTGCCATGTCCGATGCTTTCCCGAGCCAGCATCTGCTTAGGTGTTTTCGTGGGGTGCATTCCATTCCCCCGTTAAAATCTAGGAAGAAATCTAGGTGGATCGAATTCCGAACAACCATGCTTTTACAGGTCAAGCATTTTAACAATTTCTGACTGGTGCGTCAGTGCGTCTCGCGAATGGTGGTGGCTGGATCCGAATCTCTAGTTATCGGGGGCGAACCTTCCCTTCTTCCATCTTATTCCTCGTCCTCGTCGCACCAATCAGATTTTTTAAAACAAGATCTTGGACTCTCAGGCGGCAGACGAGCTCGGGGACCGTAGGGGCGTCCAATTGATGGATCCGTGGACCGTCTACGTCCGACGTCCGGACCGGTGGCGACGACGAGTGAAGCTGCCCGGCGGCTCGTGGTGAACGAGAGTGGCTGGATCCGTTTGTGGCTGGCTCCTGGCCTAGCTCCCGAAAGCGAAGCACCTGAGGAGATGCTAGGAGCCATACATTAATGCACTCACTACTCTGCTCTCGCTTTTGGCCGGCTGGATGTCTCTCAACGGACGGTGAGTTACGAGGGCACCAGTCTGGTTGGTGGCTTCTACTTACTTAGAGAAATGCCTTATGAGTCAGTGGGTTCACTCATCCCAAGTAAAGGTTGAAAACAAACTCTAGCACTCCAGTCGTACCTTCTGAGAAGGTGCTTGGGGGTGGGTTTAGGGGGGTCCAGTCATACCTTCTCAGGAAAGCACGACTGGAGCCGGAAAACATCTCTCACCAACCACCCCAGCAGTGATGGATTTCATCACTTCGGAGCTTCGAGCGACACCGTGACACCACCGTGACCGAGCTCCCATGCCACGGTGCCTTCCGACTCCTTGAGGAATCGCTGCCGCGCGTCGCGGATGATGGGCTCCACGCCCTCCTTGAGGGGCGAAAGGGTGTCGCGGGCGGCTACGCGGAAGCGAGAAAAGCGGAGCGATTCAGAGCTCCTCAAGGTCGGAGCTGTTCACTCCAAAAGCGCCTCATTCATATATATATATATTCATCGTCTGAAGCTCAGCTTGGGGTCCAGAATGGCGCCACAAAAACCCTCACACTTCGTCACGGTCTTCACAAGGAAGTGGGTCTGCGCACCTGCGTGGCGATGCTGCCAATGAGCTCCGAAACCACCAGGTCCACCTGCACCAGGCCGACCGACGTGGACCGGGAGGGAGGGAGCCCTGTAGGGAGGGAGAACATGGGCATTGCCTCATCCTTCCTCCAAAGGAAAAACACATGATGAAACCATGATGAAACATGGTGCACCAAAAAAAGAAGGGTGTGGCTAGGGCTAGGGCAGCTAGTGGCGAGCCAAGAACAAATGGTGGAACATGGTGAAAGAACCGATCACCTGGGCTTTCCCCATATGAGGGTCTACAATGAAGAAGAAACCATGTTAGACCTTTCAGTCCCAGCACCTAGGGGTGCACTGATTCCAGACCCTAAGTAGTTGAGGGTATATAAAAACGCCAAGTCCAATTCTCTGAATCTCAGCTTCGCCACCTGTTCAGGGAGGGTGACTTGCATGGAGTCGCCTTCGATCACTTCAATGACGTCCTGCAAAAGCAACAGTCGAACACCAATGCGCGAGGGATGAGGGATTGCCAATTTATTACACATGTTGTCTTCCCAGAGCAGTCGAGAGCGGCTTGCGGAATCTTGTGGTGATTGCTGGAAAGTCTTTTGTTAAGATATACTGTACATGATTGTACATGTATACCCTGAGAGTCAAAGACTACAAAAAGAATGGTCTTTAGGGTGCCTGAAAAGGAATATCCTTGACTTTACTTTACTATGGAAAAGTATAGTCTTTGGAATTCTAGGGTGTACAGTATATATTTATTATGTCCACCTATGTATTATGTAATATAGTTAATTACTGTTAATTAGTTCCTCTGGGAAATGACATCATCCAATATCTTTGTTGGCTCCCCACGATAGACTGCATTCCTAGTCACTAGTCACGGGTCCTACCAAAGGTGTCACCAGCCAAAAAGATCAAACTACAGCCACTGAAAATGGTGATTCCCCTTCAAATCCCTTCAAACAGTCTCCTTCCCCAAACACTCCATATGTACCCGCATTGGGGTGGTTTCAGGAGTCAATGTAAGGCACGCCTACATTCCATACGCCACAAACCAGCAACTCCCCGAAAAATCACCTCTTTCAAAAGGAACCTGCTCTTGAAGTCTTGGAGAGCTCTTCCAACGCCATGTCCGGACACATAGATCACATAGCTTTTGGAGGGTAGTTGCTGCAAAGCAGCAGGGTCAGCAGGGTGCAGGAGGTCACCTTCCCACCGTCTGCCGAGTCCTTCCAACCATCACGTTCCACCGTCTCTTTGGCCAAAGCAGCGGCTTCCGGATTCCTCGGATCTGACCGTCGATCCCTCCATGGTCGCAGGGCTGATTGAAGTGAAGTGAAGGACTTGAGATGCACATGGGGCAAGGGAACTCTTCGTGTTTTGCACCTGAGCTGTTAGCACTCCACGTGAGGCAGTCAGCATTGAATCCACTGAAACGGCCTCACGGCCTGAAAAAGAAAAGGAAACAGGAACGGTGCGACTGGGTCTCACCAAAGAAATCATAACGACCAACCAAAGCAAAACCCCCACCCTCTATGTTTGGCGTAGTTAACGGTCTGTGTATATATATATATAGTTACTAACCGTGGCGAATTCGGTTGGTCTGACCCCCTACACTACAAGCAAGATCAAGCAAGCACGATAAAATTCTATGCATGATTTATGACGGGCGGCCGCAACACAAGGCATCACACACTTCTGCAATTCCAACCACAAATCTGTCCAACCTATCGTTAGATCTTGAGCTTGCTTTGGATTCAAAGGTTCTGAAACTTGCAAAGATTTACAAATTCACAGGTTTTTGTTGAATCAATCTAGTGGATTCCACTTGGGTTGACCCAGGCCATGCTACATGCACATTAGATCATATTTATTTTCCAAGATCACTGTCGAGCAAATCGTCCAACCGTATCGATTCTTCGAGATGGAGCACGGTATTCTATCTGGCATTTTCAAGATCGTTTTGGAAGTGGAGGGCATTGGAATGTTCTTCCTCTGTGGCAACTTTGTACCAAAATAGTGGAATGTTCTTGACATCTATGCTAGAATGTTGGTGGCCCCTTGAGGGCACATTCTTCTGCCAACTAACATATCACCACGTTGTCATTCATTCGGTGATAGCCCTGCTGCCAACATCCCTGGAAAAAGGGCGAAAGCTTCTTAAGCATCGCCAGCTAACATCCGGGATGGCAATCATGAACCTATAGGAAGGCTTCCATATCAAGAGATCCCGAGAAGGGATTGAATAAACATTGCACGCGCCTCGGAAAGAAAGACCCCACATGGAATCATGGAACCTGAAAACCACTTGTGTCTGAAGGAAGCTATATTCTTTCCCAGGTGCGATCTCCATCCCGCATAAAACCCGATCCCACCCAACCCGCCCAGGCGTCTTTTCGATAGCATAGACCTTCTTGGCCCCTGCCTTGGCGGCCAGAACCGCCAGCAGGGCAAAAGGCCCAGTGCCGATGTCCAAGACTGTGGCCTACCCAGGCGGTCTTGTTGAAAAGAAAAAGGCAGGTCCTTCCACGGCCTCCAGCACCCCTGTCTGGGTGTCCAGCCTTGGACTTAGCCTACCTAGGGATCTCCTGGCTGGATACCCCTTTCAACTTTTTCAAAAAACCACATGGTCCGTCCATGTGCTTCATCCCACCCATGCTGGCCGCCAGTTCATGGCGGTTCTTCAGCCCCCCGCAGTTTGACGGTGGGGGATGAGTTACCAGCGGAGGTGCATGAGTCAGTCCTCGTGATCCAACTGTCACTGGTGCTGCGCTGTCCGAGACCCTTAAACATGGATGGTACTCCCCTTGGAACTCACATGGACGTGGATGGCCTATGTAATGCGGGTCAGACGTCCCCAAACGGGCTTTGACATCTGCGAATGGTTTTAGTGATCGGCAGTCCAAGTGCTCAAAAAATATAAGTAATACAAACATGCTCCACAGGTAAGGCGCATCCTGTGCGCGGAAGGCGCTCGGTTCTTGCAGGTTGACGAACCGTCCCGTCTCCCGGTCCCGTCTCCCGGGCACCCGAACGGTTCGGCGTCGGCGTCTGCGGGGAACCGGCGCCTGCGGCTGCTTCTGGAGGCGTCGCTGAATGGCCTTTTCGAACTTGGAGGTGCGTGGCACATCGTCGCGCATCGCCTCATAGTCTTTCACCTCGGTCTCACCGGTCTGCGGGCGGAGCGGGCAATGCCAGCGTTCCGTGAAGGGCTCCATGTCGCGGGCAGCTCTGGGTGTCAGAGTCACCTGTTGAAAGGGGGAATCTAGCTCTTCTGTTTTTTTGTTGGGTGGGAAGAGCCCAGTTGCAATGTGTGTGATTATATAAAGGCCATGGATCTTTTGCTTTTGAAATCATAAATTTGCACAGATGTACTATAGACACACAGCACACAACACTTGTTGCATTCTGTCATGTAATTAAACTACTTGGCGGTCTTCAAAAAAAGGATCGATGAGGAAATTGATACAGCATCCTCATCAAGCCGAGCCATTTCTTACAAGAGTTGGTAGGCAACAGCGGAAGTATCTCCAACCAGCATTTCCTCCTGAAGAAACAATGTTCGCTCTTGAAATCCTGTGTAGTCAATATAGCTAAATCAGGTTTCCTTCCATCCTTTGGCTTGTTGCTGTTTGACCTTTCTCCCCTGTCCGTTGCTTGTGCATCTTGTGTTCCATTTCCTTTGCTTCCCTTCAGACCTCTGTTCGTTCGTTTCGAACTAAACCGAGCCTTTCCACCATGTCCTGGTTTGTTGCTTTCCCGCGCTGTCCTTATCTGTAACTGCCCCCGAGTGCATCTAATCAGGGCCGGGGGTTGATTTCATCTAGTTGTGTTGCAGCTGCTGCCTGCTAAACCACTAGAGTCATATAGCCAAGGACACGTCCAAACTGTCGTTTTGATTCTGGGGTCCTTTTTGGAATCATCAATCAATCTCATCTCTTCCCATTCTCATTACGCTAGCTAGCAATTTTTAAACGTTCCCTTCTGCTATTCTGCTATCATGCATATGAGTGAGCTCTTCTAAATTGTTCGGCCAGTCGCTTGAGGCTTTAGGTTTTCTTGCTGGAAGGAATCACAAGAAACACACACCAAAAACCTTTGTGGATTGCACTTGGGCACCTCAGCTCAACGGAAAAACAAAAACACAACAACCTCCTCCCCTTCTCCCAGGTGCCGACCAGTCTTCCAAACCGGACTCCGCGATGACTTCCTCATAGCTCCGCGGCTCGCGCGGCTCTGCTCGCGCGGCACGGGCGCTCGTCTGCGTCAAGACGGCGGGAGCGGTGAGGACGGTCCAACGCCTGGATCGCGCGGGTCGTGTGGAGCAGAAGGTGTGAACCAGCTTATGATCCAAGAGCACCAAGAGATCATACCAAGATTTGGGGTTATAACCCTCAGCTTATGACGAGTCTCAAACTCCTCCAAGATTGTCAAGGTGGGGGTAGTTTGGCGAGTAAACCATCCAATGATATCCAGGAAACACCCTTTAAAAAAGCCCGCCTTGCACATGAATCAATCCTAACTTGGAGCCTTGGGTTCCATCAATTCCTCCTTGAAACATGGCCGTGAAACAATCCTATGAGCCTGCAACTTGAGTCTATGTGAAAGTTGAGGGGGCTGTGGCATGCCACATGCATGACCTCTATCTGGATGGTGGGCTCATGGATGATCCGTACAAACATAGTCCCCTTGGCAAGAAGAAGATACAGCCTCACCCAACACATGAATGCCTCCAACGCCTTTTGTAAGGAAGTCTTAAATGCGGCCGATGCAACTGAGCGAGACTCCATTTGCCATCCCATTCCAAATCAGGCGGATCCTTTTCACACATTCAGAAAGGGTCTTTCTGTCATCGACCAAACACATATCCAGAGTGCCATCCGGGTCCGATCCAAACCGCGAGCCGCCTCGGCACTGCGGCCGGGTGAGTCAGACCACTCAGGGACCAAAGGCCCAGGCAGCAAATCCCCCGCAGCACGCTGCGAGTGGACTGTCGCGTTGACATTGCGACTGTGTGGTCAATGAAAGGTCAGAGGGGCGTGATTGACAGAAAAAAAGGGCCTGCGAACTGGAGGAGGGATGGTGTTTGATTAGGTCCAAGTTTTAGAAGTTCTTGGTATTTACTTTTTCAAAGACATGGTCTGGTCCAGTAAGGATTTTATGTGAATTCATCATTCCAGAACCACGTGTGCATGCTACATCCAAGGTATTTAAGTGCCCCCTTAATATAGTATTAGGATGGTTTAGGTCTATGATGGTGTATGATTCTGCTTATTGCTCATTCATTTGCAGTTAATTTTGCGGCTGCGGGAAGGGCTCAAGTTGCACCTTCATATGCGCGGCTGGTCTTTTACCAATCTTTTGCCTGAGGTCAGGGAAGCCTGTGATTCTTGGGTAGCCATCTTCGGGGCATCTCCAGCGGGGCATGTCTCAGTTTCATCTTCTGAGAAAATGTCTTTGTATGTCTTTGTCATGTTTGAGACGTTGAAACAGCTTCCACAGCCATCTTCATGCCACATGCTACAGTCCTGCAGAAAACGGCAGCGACAGTGGAGACTTCTACCTCTTGTAGTGCAATATGCAGCAATACTCCACCACACCATTGGCTTTTGGCATCAGGTGTGAACTGGCGGATATGTTCAAAAGAGCTGGGAAACTCGGGAATCTTGACAGGACCTGTCGATAGAGTGAGGTCACTCGCCATGTTCAAGTTCAGCCCAAACCCGGATGAACCGTTGTGGGGCACGAATCCTCAGTGTGGCAACTGCGGCAGCCTTAGCTGGACCAAAAGTAAACTCCAATTAAATTGTTGCAACAGAAAACACCAACAACAAACCAAAAACACAATGATTCAATCCCTAAAAAGGTGCGAATTCTCCCACTTCATGCCACATATACATACGCCCGGTACGCTACGCCCGGTACGCTACTGCCGAAAAAAGGAACGCTACGCGATGCCATGGCCCGGTCCACGTGGTCGTGGCGTCTAACTGCTCGCCTCCCCGTAGCCGCCTAACAGCGAGCCCCCAAGCCGTAGAACGGCTCCAGCCTCCAGCTGTTTGGGGCTAAGGTTGGCGCAAACAGGTTTAACGAGTGACGTCCCAAAAAGAGAGAGCCCATGGAGGAGGAACTGGTCAGAGGCTTTGGATGATTTTGGGTGTTGAGGGTTGCGTGTGACCCTGAGAGAAACCAAAAAACACACCGGGTGGAACGGAGGCTCCGGTCTCATTCTTGCGGACGCACCATCGTACCGAGGCTCACCTGGAGTTCACGAGGTCACGTGTGTGGTACGGTGCACCGGTCATTTAACACCCCAGAAGCCCCGACGTCCCAACGCTCCACCCCTGCGACGCAGAGTCAGCGCATGATTCCGGGCGTCCGGACGCCCAGAATTCGCCCCGGACCCGGACAAATTCGCCTCAGGAGCGGCGCCCAACCTTGTTCCATCCTTATTCCCCTCCCAGCTGGATCTTATATAGGTGGCTTCCTTCTATATATGATGAACCACCCCCCCCAGAAGTCCAAGACTAATTTGAAAAATTGTCTCTAGGAGACCCGAAAAGTAACTTGAGGCGCTCAACTGCCTCCCCCTGAGGTGTACTGCCCTCGGCAGATCTGGCAACGATATAGACGGCCAGTCTGAACATTGGGTATATATCCCATTCCCTGTAACAGTGGATGATGGTAGTTAGATGTGGTTAATTAATAGAGGCCTTTCTCTAAAATCGTGACAATTATTGATCATTGCCTACCGATTGTTAGAGGAGAAAACAAAACAGTGAGTGCAATGGCGGCATATTGGGGCGCAAAACACAACCAATCAACGGCAACTCTTTCCCCTCCAAAGGGAGAGCCATGGAGACTTGCAGCTTATCAAGCTCAGCGTCATACTTCAACTGGCATCCACACAATGCACATTCAAGCTGTTAAATGGCTGGTTGCCAAACATGGCCAGCCGTGAGCTTCAGCAAACACCATAACGCAAGTTATATAGATATGTGGAACCGCTTGACTTCAGTGGTGCAAATATATATATATATAGCTGCAGCTTTGGACCTCTAGGGCAACACCTTGGCTTGAATGTTCTGCGTTTGGAGGACCAAACACACTGGAATACTCAGCGATATGTCATGTACCAGAACGACCCAGCACATTCTTACTCCCCAGCCCCAGGATGCCTCAACAATGGGGCAAAAAATTCCCAGTCACGTTCTTTCATATCTATCCTTTACACATATCTACAGTACAACTCCATAACGGTTCATCATTACATTGATATTACGTGCCCAGACACTCCATGTATACCATATATGCCGCCCCATTGACCCCCCAAACCACCCCAACTGATCGGCAGTCCTATTGCAGTCCCAAACAGGTCGTGTCTCTTGAGCCCCGTTTCGCCTCCCCAAGTCACCACCCCTTGCGCGGCATCCCACCGGTGGAACCATCGGGAGAAGCATCGACCAAAAAAACACATTGTGTTTGATAGTAGTTTCTTGTTCCTAGTAGTAAGGCCAGGAGCCCCTAGTAGTTTCTTGTTCCTAGTAGTAAGGCAAGGAGCCCCTAGTAGTTTCTTGTTCCTAGTAGTAAGGCCAGGAGCCCCTAGTAGTTTCTTGTTCCTAGTGGTGAGGCCAGGAGCCCCTAGTAGTTTCTTGTTCCTAGTAGTAAGGCCCGGAGCCCCTAGTAGTTTCTTGTTCCTAGTAGTGAGGCCAGGAGCTACTAGTAGCGTCCTTGCTCCATTTGTTACTGTAGCGTCCTCTTGTTCCGAGGCGCTTGATCTCGGTGGCGGGGCTCGCCACCAAGATCTTCTGCGCCGCGTGCGCCGCGATGACCTCGGCCGCCGCCAGGCTCGACATGACGATGCCGCCGCCCAGGTCTGAGAAAGAGCTACTCAGCTACTCTAGTAGCACAGTGAAGATAGGGCCCCTCTCATGATGCATGTTCCATCATGTTCCTTCCGAATCACCGCCAGAAATGGGCGCTGGGTGCTGGAAGAATCGGGATTTTTGGTGAAAAAACGTCGTGGGCACCTGTCCATTTTCAATGACCCTCCCTCTCTCTCTCTCTCTCATATGCCGGGTTTTGACCAGCCAGTCGGTTGCGTGTGAAACGCTACAAGGCATGGTATCGCAGTGGAGGTGTCCCCCAACAAGTTGACTCTAGTCACCCCTCATGTAAAGCAACTTGATTCATGCACTCATGTCAGGCGCTGCCGTGAGGTACGTCCCTTCCATGCTTCGCTCCTCGCTCGTCCGTCCCTCCGGTGCCAAGGCGCTCGTTCCCGCAAGGACCGGCGAGTGGGCACGTGTGAGAACCACAGCTCATCGCCCAACACCTGTCGGTGTCAGGCAGTTTGGACGCGAGCCCGTGGTGGAGTTGGGAGAGTTCGGCCCAAGAATAAGTGGTCTCCACGCCCGCCACCTTCGACCGCCACGCCTGGCCTCGATCCCCGCCACCTTCTCCGGCATGTCGGTGTCCGTCTCCGGCGGTGGGGGACCACCCTGAAGGCACCCAGCGGGGCGGGGATCCCAGCGGCGGAACGGAGGGTTCGGCGAAACGACAGGGCGCGTAGTTCCGGCTCGGTGGAACGAAAAAACGAGAAGGAGGAGGAAGAAGGAAGACACCACTGGGCTGCAATCGGCCAACATCTTCGACAACGAGTTCGATTTCTTAGCTAAGATTTGATTGAAGATGAATGACGAGTCAAGAACATGCAGGAAGATGTTGGAAGATCCCAGGTCTGGACGATTTTCTTCGAATCCGAGAACGGGGTGGATCTCCGATCGGCCTGGCGATGGGTGTTTCATGGTTTTTTTTCGATCGGACTCCATGAGTTGAGAGCCTCGCTTTTTCGCTTGAGAATGTCCCCCTCAGTGGTTTCAGGCTCTGAAACCAAGGTACATGCAGTTGGGGTGGCACGGCTGGCTTCTTTCGGCACGCGGAAAGAACGGATTCGGCCAGCGGCGTGCGAGGTGACAATCATTTGGTCGTTAGCTATGTTCAAAAGGAAGGCGGTTCTCTCCGAAGTCCGGAATCACCATGTTCCATCCATCAGGTCGATCTCCGATTTGGTTCCCATGATCACCAAATACCTAGACCTTCCAACTATAGATGCAAAGTTCGTCAAATGTCTGCCTTTCGGCTGGCTTCATAGATGAACAGTTTGCATAGTTGTAAGTTATATCCATGAACGTAATATATAGATATATCGATATATATATAGCCATATATAATGCCATATAATATGGAAAGTGAGCAAAACCCATCCATAATGTTTAGGCTTCATCTATATAGAGGCATTTCACCCCAAACCACCCCATTCATCCCTCCCTTCCCCGCCGGGACGAAGGCCGGTGGTGGGGGCGCTCCGGGCCTCACTGCCGAAATCGGCCGAACATTGGAAGTTCCTTTTGGTCTCCTGGTGCCCCCAGCTTTATAGTGAACCATGGTGACCAAGACGGACTAACCACGGTGACCAAGACGTTTTCTATAGGACTTCTCTACTTTGGGGTCTTTTGTTGTATACCCCTCTTGCCAGTGACTTCCTGGAGTAGTTCATGAGTCGGAAGTGAACAAGCGCAGGTCACCAGAAACGCGGCGGATCTCCACCTCAACACCCACAGAGGTCTGCTTACCGCCCATCCCAAGCAGATTCAATGGAATCTGAACACCAGGAACGGTCCTTTGGGTTTCCCTGATGTGGTTCCTAGAACCAATATGGCATGCCTGAACCAAGACCCAAGGCTTTCTAATCGATCTACAGTAATACATTCGTGCATTGAATGTGCATGATTTGGGCCAAAGAACAACCTGCAAGGCAACACGGAATTGAGGTGGATAAATTAATTGGAGACTGGAGATTCAACATCTATCAATATGCCAGGTTTGCATGGCGTCAACTGGTTTATGAATAATGTAGTATGTACTGTAGTATGTATATATATATATCAACGCCTTTCCTAGCCAAGAATGGTGGGGGATTGATTCTGGCTTTACGACACGCACATGGAAAAATATCTGAGAGGACTTCTGAGAGGTTGACTCAATAAGCGAGTTGCGAATGTGATGGGGCGATATTCTGGATGTGCCATTCAGTCAGAAACGTGATCATGCTGACCTTGGGATGTGAACGGCCGAACTCCTGGAAGCGTGCTACCAGGGTTGCCAAAAAAGCAGCTCGGGGTCTGTTGGAAAGCGCTCGACATGCAGCTCGATGCGGGAAGCGCTTTCCCTCGCTCCGCTGCGCTCGAGGGAAAGGCCTTTTTTCCACGTCTGCAGACCCTACGAGTCGCGGGGCCAACGGGTGAAACAGGGCCATGGCACAAACTTTGTTCCCAGCAGCTGAACGCGGTGCTCAAATGGTGCTCCAATGGGTCTGGAAGTTTTGGTGCCAGAGTTCCAATCCAATGTATGGTCTTAGAAAGAACCCCATTGCGGATGCATGCGGATTCCATCCTTCACCTAGTCACTGTCCTAAGAAAAACCAGCGGCCCAGGGCCCAGCTCTTCAAAAAGCGGAGGACTGCCCCCTTTCACCAGTAACCTGAAAGGAATCGTGCTGTGTTCGCCTGACAGTCAAAGCACGCTGCGGCATCGTGTCCGGATGTGGCCCTGAGGTCACCAGGCTTGGAACATCGTGGAACATGGAGTATCTTGGCCAACAGGTGTGTGTCCTTGTCGAGGGAGGGTTGCATTGCTTGGCTTGCTTTCTTGCTTGTTGGTTGCATGTTAATGCTTCTAGTTCCTAGTAAGGACGACAGGCTTCGTCTGAGTCGGCAGGATGATCTCAGTTTTCCCTCGGGCGAGGAAACTGAACACAGAAGCACGGAACATGAAGCATGGCAGTTGAAAGACATGGAGCTAACCCCGGTGCCTGGCCTCCTTATGAACATATATCAGTACCCTTTTTAGCACCAACTCTGCGCTCAGCCCAGGACCACCAACGCCGACAAAAACGCGTCGCCTGGCCATCGCCTGCATCCACATCTGCTTAGATGAACTGAATCGTCAAGGGAAACGGCAACATCTCTGGAGGAAAATTGATCCATGCCGATGTTCAAACATCCAAGACCGCAACATCTCTCTCACTCTTGGACAAAGCTTCGGTCTTTGATGGTCTTTGCCACTGTGCAACCTTAAGAAATCTGGCCCCTGTGCATGCAATGTCATCAAGCAAATGTGTCATGCTTCACTACCTCACTCACGAGGCTACGGTGCGTGCAAAGCTGGCAAGAGAAAGTTGGCACAGCCAATCCGATGCTTTAATTTTTCAATTGGCCTGAAGTCCGCCTACTGTAGATGCTCATAGGTTCTTCGGAGGCATTCCAAAGTATTTTGTAGGCTGTGAAGTTCACAGGGACAACATCACAACTCCAGCATCAGGTGCATCTCCATTCGGAGGATGCCAGTGTCAAAACTCCTTAATTGGCTCTCACTGCAGGCATGGAATGACTGTTGGACAGAACTTTGGCGCTGAACATCTCCTTGGCGTCGTCCCAGCTGGTCGTCCCAGCTGGTCGTCCCGGTCACGTCACAAACGTCCCGAAGCTCATGGAAACACCTGGCCGAACGAACGTGAATCCATGTAGATGAGGCGGGAGGAAAAAAAACGGAAAAAAAACAGTTCCAAGATGTTCCAAACATCCTCTCTGTTGTGGGGTTGTACGTTGGATCATTGGATCACCTTCTGCAAATTTTCGGATTCCCACTCCCTGTTTTTCTAGTGGGAGAAGGGGCTCTTCAAATGCGTTTTGGCTTGTAGGCACGGACTTGCTCGAGGAACCTGGAAAAGGACTGCGCATCTTTCACCGGGATTGATCGCTATGGCGAGACTGCCCAGATCGAGGCTCCTCGAAAAACCGCCGTCCAGGAGCCAACTGACTTGGGATGCAAAAGTGCTCATTCGTCAACTAGAAAAGCGAATCACCGACCGCAAAAGCAAATCCCAATGAAACCCCTCACGTGGTTCGCCATCCGTTGGCGGTGGTGTGCACCCGTGACCGTGACCTGCACTGAATCAATCAAGGCACGCATATGCAATCGTGCGTTTTGCATTTATATACCCGTGGCCACCCCATGGTGTGACCCATCAACACCCATACCCCGGCCATGCGTATCATCGAACTCTCAGCGTCGCTTTT
The DNA here is from genome assembly GCA_963970005.1 of Durusdinium trenchii. Lineage (NCBI taxonomy): Eukaryota > Dinophyceae > Suessiales > Symbiodiniaceae > Durusdinium > Durusdinium trenchii. The sequence goes on along the minus strand of CAXAMN010025806.1, from coordinate 1,434,551 downwards.
CGTGAGGCCCTCCAACTTGCTCTCCAACCTGGGGCAGGCGCTGAAGACTTTGTCCAAGCTGGGAAGAAATGATACCGGCGGAGGTGACACCTGTACTTCTGCAGGTCTCCTTTGGAGCAGGTCTGGCTCTACATGGATGAGATGGATTCAGTGTACTCATTTGGTGTGAGATCCCTCGAAAAAACATGCACAACACAACGGTTGTGCAGTATCACCCATGGGACCCATTGCTCCTTCAAGATTAAAACTGCAAATCTGCCCCATCAATCTGGCCCCATCCAAATCCATCGAAAGAAGTCACTCCTGGGACCCCAAACTGAAAAAATGACTTCCTGATGCTGGGGTAAGGGTGGGTGGGTAGGGTGGGTGTCACAGAAGAAAGGCCAGCAACACATTGAAGAGATTCATGTTCTCCAGTTGGGCCCTGTCACTAGGTTCTGGGCATCTCCCTCCCTCATTCTCCTTCCTATCACCTTAAACAGGGGACTGGGAGATTGAAGGGCCAAGGGCTCATTGCGCACTGGAACATCTAAAAGGGCAATGCCACCCTCCTGGGAAAAAACCAGAAATCCAGATCCTGCTCCAGATCCCATGCAATCTCTATCCACGCTCTCCCTTCCTCTCCCAGGCGCTTCTTGGAATCGAAGGCGGAGGCGATGCGCTGTCGGAGGATCTCCGTCTTCACGGCCTCCCGCGCCTTGTAGGCCTGTGTCGAGTCGCTCGGTGAAGGCGAAGCTCGGAGGAAGGAACCCCTAAGATGGTTGAGCTTGTTTTTTGTAAGCCCAGGCAACTAGTTAGTGCGTTAACGCTCGGCCTATTGGGATGGTTGAGCCCCAAACATGAACATTAATAAATCTCATGTAAGAGATGTGAACCATTGTCAACCTACCATGGTTAGGTGTTGACATGTTTTGATTCACAGCTAAATGTAGACTCTTGATTGTATTTTATGTCATGAGTCCTGCCGGCAAACCATGGAAGATAGAATCTAGGGTAAGGGGTTGAAATAGAATCAAAGAGATCTAGATAAAGTGCAGCAATCGCAGCAATTGCAAAGCTTTCTGTTGAGCAATGAGCGGGCGTTGATCCGTCAGTCTTGTGTGCAAGCAGGGGTGAGAAAGGCAAATGGTGTTAAAGCTTGGAACTTGGGGTACCATACAATGGTCCCAAAGATGAATCAGCAGAAAGGGGTGGCTAGAAATAGCTGCTAAATGAGTGGAATCCAACAACCCCAGGCCTGTTCATCAACCTATACCTCTTTACCGCGGTGGCTCTTGCCTTCTTCCAGACGTCTTCTCAAATGAGTGCAGTTCACGAGTTCACGTCGAGGTTCGGTCCGTTGGGTCCGATGGCCACCTTTGAAGTTCACAAAGGTTGGCTACAGGAGTCTGACATCGGACGCATGCACCCAGACCACATGGGTAGACGATCACAGTTGTGCTGGTTGTTCCTCTCCATGTTCGTGCGGCTTCCCTGTCCTAGGAGCCAGAGCCACCAATTCATTACCATACTACTGTCACTATATTACTATTACTATTACTATAATCCCCCACTTTATCACCCCTTTCTCCTCCTCAAATCTCACAAAAGAAAGCCGCCCCCGAGAAAAAAGTAAGCACATCCCAGAATGGAGAATGAAAGTCCCGCAATGCTCCTCATGTCGGGCCACCACCGCGCTGGGCTCGCACACCGCTCGCGCACCGCGGACCGCGCACCGCTCGGCCTCGGCTTGCGCCCCGCGGCGAAGCTCCCACATCCGCTGGCGCTCCGCGTTCAGCTGATCGATCTTATCGTCCTTCCGCTAACGACGATGTCGGGAGCGGGGATGAATGGAGCGGTGCAAGAGGTGAAACAAGAGGAGACGAAGGTGAGAACATGGGGTGATTGATTCATTGATGAAGAAGGAAACGAACGGCCAGGAAAAAAGGGTTGTCCTGGCTGAAGAGATGGATTTCAAGCCAATCTGATTTGGAAAATCCAGTGCTCGGATTCTTAGGTACTAAACATGTGCGTAGCAAAAAAGAGTCACTATGATGTTACACAATACAGGGAACCCGGATTGCCCTCTTAAACCTGTGGCAGGTTGATCTGGGACAAGCAACCACTATTCTTCAGCTAACAGGCGGCCTCTGTCTTAGACTTCAGCAGTACATTCCACTGCGCCCCCAGAGGTCAGTCACGTCCATGTCCGTCGCCCCAGGGTTGGAACGACCTCATGCAACAGCCTAACGCGCAAAAACCGGGTGCCACCCCCCCAAAAACCTCAAGGGACAGAGTCCTTGAGGTTCCCGAACTTGTCAGCCAATATGTTCTGACTACCAGTCCCCAGGCACCAGCCCAGCAAGCATGCTTTCGTGGCCATGGCCATCCAACCTCCCCACACAGCCTTTTCCTCCACATCACGGGCACGACGCTGCGACGCTGTGCAGTGCTTTACTGCTCAGCTCTGAGATCTGCTCACTTCGCCCGATGTGAAAACACTTCAAGGTCCGGATGGTAGTGCCATGTTCCAACAAATAGATATGGTTTCCGTGGGTTTGCCAGGCATTTTAAAGGGTTCACTGTTCCTCCTTTTTGGGGGTCTGGACTTTATCAACCAGCCTAGCAAGTTGATGAACATATTATCACTCAATCAAGGACTCCATCGATGGACATTGACCATATCAAATGATATCAAAAGGTATCACTGCTGCAACGTGCTTTCCAAAACTCAAACGGATCACAGGTGTCTTCAGGATAGATCGCAGGTGTCTTCACCCATCGGTCGCTGAGGATCCCAAAGCGACCCGAACGACGGGTCGAGGTATATCGCCTCGCGCGGCTTCGGCGCGAGGTCTCTTCGGTGAGGCGTCAGGGCCTGTCTGACCAACCCAGGTGAAATTCTTTGATGAACTGCCTCAGGTGAACTGCCGGAGGAACAAACACACAAAAAACATATCAAATTGTCAAAGAAGACCAAACCACACGTCTTTTTGTCAAGATGTTCCAAAATGTTCCAAGCGTGTCTCAGAAGAATAATTTGCTACGAAGCATCTGGGACAGCCTCGTCCATGGGGGATGTGGTCGGGTGAGGGCATGTAAAATCAAGCAATGTATATATATATATAACATACCAGCTGCATCCGACTCTTGTCCATTGGGCACCCCTTAAGGGGTAAACCATTGGGCACCCCTTAGAAATCTTAGTCTTTGATAAGTATCAGTGAAGCATGCACCTTTGGACCACCGTGCTCTTTGAGTTTTCCCTAAAGTACGCTTGGAGATGCCAGCAGCCTGCGTGTCATTGCGCGTCATTCCGTGTCGCAAAGCCCGAGGAAACCTAGGGGTGCCCATGGGGCAAACTTTAAAGCTAAGGGGTGTGAAATGGACATACCTTGATAAAACCCGATGTAGCACCTATCGTGTCATTCCGTGTCGCCCGACCTTAGGAACTCCCCATTTCGTGGTTCTCCAGTTTAAGGGTTGGAACCCCTGTTTGTTCCTGGCAGGGTAGATCACCAGGAGTGTCCATTGGGCACCCTTTGGATGCATCTGGTATATCATATATAATGCCAAATCTATTACAGTATACCATTAAACATATACATACATAGGGCAAATTATCATCAAGTCTCATCAAAAAATCAATGTATCTTCTATTCAATATGAGGGACACATATACATGGTACAAACACCCTCACCAAAAAAATGCAAAAACGTACTAACATACAGCCATCAAATACCCTCAAAATCAATCCCATCAAAAGACCAGACTTCGACTTGCTACCAATTGATGAGTCCACCACAAACCCATGACGCTCCCACGACCTTGGTGGGTGAAAGACCAACATGCAATCAGTTTTCATCATGAACATGCGGACTCCACGTTGGGACAAGGAAGAAGGGGTCCCGGTGGGTCTGGTGGTTACAAAACTCATCAAAACGCCCCTGGCCAAGCTGCATGTCCTTTGACATCTGAATGATGTTTGGCATCTCATGGGCCATCTGCACCATGGAGCTCATGTCTTTGGAGATCTGCAGCGTGTTCTTCCTGGGCGGGGTCTTCATGGTTCCAAGCAGAGTTTCGTGGCCGGATTCGACCGCTACGCAACAGCAACTGCCATGCATCATCACTATCATCATCACTCACACCATCTCACACCCAAGCACCACCCACCCTTTGCGACAGCACGCCCAAACTTCTCAGATGAGTCTCCGCATGGGCATCAAGAGCTTCTGCAACTGTATGGCCCAGATAGGGATGTCCAAAAGCAGAAGGCTCAGGAGCCCATCTAGGAATTCGGCCTCCCAGGTGCTCGGACTGGACGAGGGGCGCCCGCCCGAGGAGATTTCATGGAGTGGCATCTCCCAAATCATTCGAAGAACTGGAAGATCCGCATCTACTTTACATCTCTATAAGGTGGACACGAGTACAGCACATTATTAAAATCATATGATTATACAATAGATGTTTGAAAACAAAGTTTCGACGTTTCGGAACGCCTTTTCTCCCTTGAGCCAAAATACGTCAAGAGTCACGTGTCTGCAGTACCTATAGCGGAGTATATATGGGCTGTACATACAAACACTCCTCCTCTTGCAAAGCACTGTACTGCTGCGCAAGCTTAAAAGTAAACATGTGAAACTCTTCGCTGCTTAGCCACAGGGACCTTACTCCAAAACATCTAACTGTCCTTTGCTTCGCTTGCTGAGAAATGCATATTGCAGATCCTCCATGGTTTTGCGAAGCTGCACCCCAGGAACCGACTTGGTCAAAACATCGGCTTTGTTCGTGAGACCTGGAACGTGGTGCACTTTCAAGTGGCCCTCGGCAACCCTTTCTTGCAACCATAGGTAGCGAGTCTGGATGTGTCTGGCTTTACCCAAACCCACTCTATTCACAGTTCCTTTGGCTGCATTGGAATCGCCTTCGATAGTGACTCCCAAATCCAAACCAAGGTCTGCGCATAGGCTTTGGAGGCCTAAGCCCACAGATCCTCCCTTCACAAGTGCGTAGTATTCACTCTCACCTGTAGAAAGGGCTACAGTGGATTGGATGTTACTACTGTGTTTCAACACGTGCATGCCGTACATAGCAACCATGCCAGTCGTGCTTTTGCGCGTCACAGCGTCACCACCATGGTCGGCATCGACCTGCACCCTCAGCCTTGAGGGCGTCTGCTGCGAGCCAAAACATTGCCCAACATCAGGGTATTTCTTCAAGTACCTGATGAGACGCTTCAAGTCAGCAAGTTTGGCTTCTGTTGGTGATACCATACCTCGAGCAAGGTCTTTGACTGCGTGCCCAATATCAAGTCGATCTTGGGACAAGTACGCAGCACGCATCGTAGCTGAACGATACTTCGATGCCTCGCTCTTATCAAGCAGCGGACTGCGGCTTTCCAGCATCTGCTGATCTGCCGACTTCTTGACATCTGGTGATTCTACACCATTTGCCTTTTCCAGACCAAATGCCTGGATCAAAAGATCAACATGTCTCCGATCGGCTTCGATCACAATTGATCCTTTGCCGTTCTTCTTATCAACTCGGATTAACCGATTCAGAAAATGAGCTTCTGTTCGGTCTCCATCCTCGTCTCCAAGAATTCCGAGACATTTCAGCTCATAGGCATCTTTGAGGACTTGGCTGAGCTTCTCCAAGTGTTGGGTGTCTCCAAGCGCTAGGAAGTCATCTCCATGCACCATCACTCTGACGTCCCAAGCTTCTTGGTAGAAGACTGACGCATTTGACAAGCCTCTGCGGAAACCAGCCTTCTGCAGAGTCTCTGTGTAGTGCGTCTGCCAGATATTTGGAGCGTCCTGTGTTCCATACATCGACTTCACAAGAAGTCCACAGGTTTGCCCATCTTTGCTGGCTTCGTCCTCAGGCGGCAGCTCTATGTAGATCTTTCTCTTTGGAGTTCCATAAAAGTGTGCTCGTGAGATGTCCCACAAGCCCAGCTTCAGCGGCTGGTTGTGGCAGGACTTTCTCTTTGTTGCCCACAACGAGCACAGCAGTCTCATCGCCTCTAGTGGGGGCGTGCTGCTGAAAAGCAAGTTGGCTGGCAATTGTTCTTCTTTGGTCTTTCTTGCCTTGATCTCACGCACAACTAAACGGCTCCTATAGTTTGGGTTGGTTGGGTCTCCCTTGTTGGTGTCCAACCATCTGACTGGAATCGGGGGCTTCCCCGTTTCCTCAAAACATTCGGCTCTCGGCCGAGGCACATAAACACAATGCTTTTCTTTCAAATAATCCATTTCAAGGCGTCTTGCCTCTTTCACTTTCTCGGCTGGCAAAACGCCGCCGTTCACATCATCCATGTAAACTTCTTCGAACTCAGGTTCCATCAGAGGCATCTCTGGAACTGGGCCTGCTGCAAACAGATCAAAGGTGTTCAACTCACCTTTCTCAACTAGTGTGTCACGCAGGCTCCTCAGCACTGCTTTCACGAGCTGCGGTGGGTATACCGCTGCTTGCCTAGCAATGCCTCCGATCAGATGGATGTGTCGGTGCCATGGTCCTTTGCCCGATTCATTCGAGCAGACTCCTTGCAAGACTCTGGCTAACCCTTCATCGTTGGTCATCCAACCGGTCTCCTTTCTCACATAGCCGGTGCCTTGGAGTCCTCTTCTGTCAGTGGCCATCATTTGCCACCTGCACATTGGACCCTTCACTATGAACACTCCATCTTCCTTTGCTAAGGCCGCAACTTTCTCATCCTTCCAACTAGTTGCGGACCAAGGTGCCTCGTGGAGGAATCTTCTCCCTGAGCGATGCTGCTTGGCATACAGCTCTACGCTCGTATGGAGATGGTGGACGGCTTCGTCCATTTTCCTCCTCCGGACATCCGGTGCCATGCTTCTCCAGTTGAGGTTCTGGAGCTGTGAGAACATATGGCACGGTGGCGAACCAGTCAAAAGCGCCGGTTCGTCCTTCTCAAGGATGTCGTGCACTTCTTGAACATCTTCGGGCTTGTTCAAGTCCCAGTATGTTCCATCGCTTTTCATCTCATTCAAGTCGACCACAAAACCCGGTCGCAACTTGTAGCGCTCTGCAAGCGCAGTGAACCTCTTGGGCGAGTAGATCTCCATGATATCTACTGCTGACATCTGCATGCTCAAATGAGCGATGTCTCCGATCTCTTGCTCAGAGATCTCGATGTCATTTGCCTCATAGGTTCCTTGAATGATCTTCTTCAGATGCTGCTTTGCGATCTCCTTCTCTTTTACCAAGTTGGCTGCATCTGGCTTCCACCCTGCTGGTGGTGTTTCTGGAACATATGAAAACATCTCAGTTTTCTTTGGACTCTCTTCCACCCTGGGATCAAGGTCTTCTACGGCGGTCTCTGCTGACCTCTTTGCTCCTTGAACTGGATTCGGCTTGACCTTTGCCCCAGGTGGATCTATCCGAAGTTCTCCTGTTCTCTTCTTGGGCTCTGTTGCTACCTTGGCTTTTGCCACTGGTTTCTTCTCTATCTCGGCTGCTTGCCTCTTCATCTCATATCTCTCTTTCGGGTCATCGGGATAGGTCTTCTCACCCTCTACCGCTGCTGGCGAGCTTCCCGGCCCTGTGTTCTTTGCTTCTTCTTTCTTCTCTGGTTCTCCGGCCGCGTCTTCGGCTGTGATGTCAGTGTCCTTATCGGCCACGACTTTCGGCTTCACAGTGTCAAGCTGTTGCCGTTCTTTCCTCTTCTTTGCATGGGCTTCAAGTCTCGCTTGCCCAGCTTCATCCTTTTCCATTGCTTCGGTGATCCTTGCTCTGCACGCCTCTGTGTGCGGCAAGGTCGTCCTCTTGTCTTCCAAGATGCACTTGCATCCTGGGCAGCCTTCTGTGGCTCCATGCTTGTGCACATCCTCTCTCCTGATGTACACTCGCCTCTGTTGTGGTGGTGCCACTCGTTCCTCCTTGGGAGGTGGTACCACAAGGCGCTCTTCGAGCATCAGCTGCTCACCGGCAGGCCTTGCCGCGGAATGTTTGCACGGTAAGCCCCGCAAAAGGCCCCAATCACTTGGGTCCCAGCGGTCGGCTGAACTCAGCCGCCGGATTCCTGTGCCTCTGCGCACGCCATCGGCCGTCATCACCAAAATGGATCCTGTTCGGCCATGGTGTCCTACATAGCGTCCTTCTTTCAGGATGCGAACTCCCTCGCCTACTTCTCTAAAGTATAGGCGTTCACCAAAAGCTATGGCAGGTTTTCGCCATTGCTTTCCACATCTTCTGGCCTCAGGCGTTCTGCCATCTTGACCTTTCTTGTACCTGCTCAGCAGGTCTCCCGCCTGTCTTGGCAGCCATGCCAATGCAGGATCATCATCTTTGAGCTCTTTGCCGAGCTTCTCTTCCAACGCGCTGCGGAGAACTCGTACTTGACGCTTGATCTCCTTGCAGGCGTTCTCTGCCAGACCATTCGCCTGATGGTCTCCTACTGGCGACTCTTCCGAAACCCAGTCTATGCTGGTTTCTTTCGCCGCTGCCTCTTTCAAGGCTACCACGGATGGTTCACCATCTGACTTGAGTACCACCTTGCGGTGCCCCAAGTTCTTCAAGAAGTTCGCCACGAACTTCACTGCATACGGCGTCGCCCCCTTCGAGTCCACGAAGGTCGCCGCTAAGGACTGTGTCCTCTCATCCTTCACCACGAGGATCGGCTTCACTCGCTCGTCCTCCACACCGCCCCGTGACATGAACGTGTAGTCCATTGCCACTGTGGGCACAAGGCTCTTGGCCTTCTCTTCCTCGGACCTCGTCCGGTGTGGCTGTCCTACAGCCCGTCCAGCAATGCAATGCCGGCACCAACTTCGATACTGCACATGGCCTGTCGCCTCGTGCTCTTCAATCTCAGCCGGAGTTGGGTCCTCCGGTGCTCTTATCTGGATGGGTTTCTCAACCTCATCAACTAATTCCAACTCATCATCCTCTTCTCGCCCCTCTGGACCAGGTCGGCCTGAATCCATAGAGGCATCTCCTCTTTCTCCTGTGGCGTTCAACTCTGCGATACCACAGCATTCCTTTGCCGGTTTATACCCTGGCTTTCTCAAGTAGAAGTTGTACACTCCCTGCTCCTGATACACAGGGATCCAACTCCGCTGCTCTGCAGCGTTCGCTTTCTCCAGGATCGCCTGGACAGCCTTTCCAACTTTGGACCCTTGCGGAATCAAGTTTCCGCCATTTGCATCAAGAACTGCAATCCTTCCAAAGCCTAAGCACTTGGACGCTGAGATCAATGGCTTGTGAACATCAGCCATTGAACCTTTCACACGGCACTTGTTGCCGCTCTCGTCGAACCCTTCAAAGGTTCCAATGCCCTGACTGGGCACCAACTCTCCTGATGCAGTCTTGAATACAACTCCGTTGCCTTCACTGACAACCACTCGATCCTCCCAGCCATTCGGGATGGCTGTCTGGGCTGCTGCTCCAGTGTCCAGGTTAAACTTCATCCATTCTTCGGCGGATGAGGTGTCCGCCATTCCAATTCCACTCAAGTCTGCCATGAGCATTCCGACATCAGCCTCCGGAGCTGGCTCAACGCCATCATCCGGATCGTCCATCTCTTCCATACTTCCTGCGGCTTTACCTTTGCCGCTTCGTCCACCTTTGCCTTTATTGCCTTTGCCACCTTTACCACTCTTGTCTCCTTTGCCTGAACCTGACCACTTATCGCCTTTTCCTTCCGGCCGTTTCTTGCTCCAGCAATCGGCCGCTCGGTGTCCTTTCTTACCGCAATTGTAGCAGGCAATATCTTGAGCCGGGTTTGAGCCTTTACTTGAGCCCCCTTTGCTTGAGCCTTTCTTCCCATCACCTTTGGCCTGTTTACCTTTTCCTTTACCTTTTCCTTTGACCAGGCTTGCGATCCATTGTCCGATCGAATCGACGTCCATGGGTTGAGGTCCTTGATAACTCGAACTCGATGAACCTGGTTTTGGAACAGATGATTTCGATGTGAGGGATGTTTCAATGACAAGTTCAATCTCTTGTTTGATCAACGAATAAGTTGTCAATCTACTCTTGTTCAACAAAAGATGTTTCTCCAAGTCTGGGTGGCATTCACACCAAATATACTGAAGCCAAGGTTGATCCCAAAGCGCCTTGGAGGGTGAAGAAGAATATTTGGGGACAGGTCAAGAAGCATCCAGAGCCACAGTCCGGATTTCGACTTCGAAGCAAGACCTCGCTTCAATACCGGAGGCTCAAGGACCTGGTCAGGTTGCAGAAGAAGAAGGGTGTCATCACAGAGGATCTGAGGAGGCGCATCAAAGAGTTCGGAAAAGGGCGCACTCCGCAAGAGATCAAAGAAGAGCGGGAAGAGCAAAGGGTCCGCAATCAGGAGAAGCGGACCAAGAAAAGGAAGACCTCAGAAGCGGCTGATCCAGCCGAGGAGGAGGAGGTCGAAGAAGAAGAAGAAGAGTCGGTGAGCCATCCAAGTCCGGTTCGACAGCCTCGAACACCGGACGGGCCACCGCCGGCTAAGCGACCGCAAACCCGCGACACCGGGCGGGGACGGGCGGTCTGGGGGCGTGCACTGGAGTTGAACCTCCGCATCGTCGCCCTAGCCAACGAACGGGCCCAGCGATTGACGATAGAAAATTGGAAATTAGAGAGCCCGTTCCAAGTGCGAAAGCTTGCGGCCGACGAACTTTGTGAGCAACGAAACCTCAAAGGTACCGTTGCGCTGGCCGCCATTCGCGAACTCTGGAAGACCCCCAACGAACAGGGAAAGAGAGGATCCAATGAGGCTTGTAGTTCTTGTGACGAACGGCGGCAGGCACAGTTGCCCGTGGTTCAGGACTACATCAATCGGCGTGGGCTTAAGGGACCTGCCCGTGTCGGATCCACCGCCAAGACAAAGGCGGCACCAAAAGTGAGCCTGACACCTGGGCCGAAAGAGAAGGCCAAATCGAAGGCCGGACCAAAAGGGAAGGCCAAACCATCCGCCGCACCAAAAGTGGCGGCTAAAGCGAAGGCCACAGCTGTGGGTCGTCGCCCGGAAGAACTCACACGGACTACAGTTGAAGTCCGTGGAGTGCCAAAACCTTCCGATCCTTGACCGGGCGAACCGCCCGCGACTGCCGCTGGAAAAGGAGCGAGCGGCAGCAGCAGCAGGGGTTGAGGGTAGGAAACCATGGAACAACAGATCCAACAACTGAGTGAAATGGTACTTCAACTCCAACAGAACCAAACGAGGTTGGAGCAAGAGAATCAGGTGTTGAGGGAGTCTCAAGGCGGGGTATCAATGCTAGCCTCAGCTGTAGGAGAATTGGCTAAGAGCCTTGAGAAGAAAGAAGATAGGAGGAAGACCCAAATCCTTATGGACACCAAAGGTTTGGGACGCTCCGAGAGTTTTGGGAATGTTGAAGGGGATTTCCGAAAATGGGCCAGGAGCATCGACAACCTGTTCATAACTACTTTTGGGAGAGAGTTCATCGAAATCCTAGAGTACATTCTGGAACAGGAAGACGCGATTGAGATGACTAAAATAGAAGAAGAGTTTGGGACTGGCACCGTGACTGATATCGGTGACCTTGAGGATAAGGCTGATCAGATCCATCGCGCGCTCCTGACCCTAACCTCAGGTGAAACAGAGGATTTGATGGTAGGAGCTTCAAATGGGTTTGAAGCATATCGGCGAGTTCACCGCCGTTGGGATCCCCGAACCTCGGGACGGAAACGCAATATACTTCGAGCGATTCTCCAACCGGAGAGAGTCAAGACATGGGCCGCGGTGAGGCCAGCGATCGAACAGCTCGAAGAGCTCATCAGGCGGTACGAGTCTCGGAGGAGTGCCGCAGGGATCAGGGAAACCCTATCGGACGATATCAAGTCCGCTTCATTGGAGACCTGTTTTGACACCTTCGGGGGATGTGATGAAGTCGGCGATCACTCGGCCGGATGAAGGCTGTGCGGCTGGATCAGCCGCTTCAGCCTCTGGCTCTACTATGGGGTCTTGTTCAGGCTTTTCTTCTTCTCCTCCTTCTTTCTCTTTTGTGGTCTCTTCTTCTTCTTCTTTTGTTTCTGCGGTTCCCTCAACCGCTGATGTTGTTTCGGCAGTTTCTACAACCGCCGGAGTGGTGTTCGCGGCTGGTTCCGCCGCTGATGTGGCTGGCAAAGGCTCCTCCTCCTTATCTTCCTTTCCACTCGGGGCGGCCGAGGCGGCCGCTCCCGGGATTTCCTGATCCTCCTCCTCGGAGGTCTCTACCTTACTATGTCTCTCCTCCTTGATGCGCAGCGCTTGGTCCCTTTCGCTTTCACCGGGCTCACGCGCTACCATGAAAACAAAGTTTCGACGTTTCGGAACGCCTTTTCTCCCTTGAGCCAAAATACGTCAAGAGTCACGTGTCTGCAGTACCTATAGCGGAGTATATATGGGCTGTACATACAAACAATGTTAATAGTTAATATATATATATATATATTCTATATTATACTGTGAAACTATAGAAGAGACAATAAAGAGACAATCCAAGGAAGCAATCCAACAGCACCACTGGCTGTGGATGTCTGGTGTTTTGTATTATTCAAGTCTTGTGAGAAGTTGAGTTCAGCCAAGTGGGCGGGAGAAGGCCCTCAAAATGGCCTCTGCCACCGGGGCAGGTGCCCGGTGTGGTTTTCGAACGTCCCAACGGGTTCTCTCCCATGATCCGGTTCTCTCGCCTGGGTTAAGCTGCCACCGCCATCCATATCCAACCTTGGTGGACGAGTTGGACGCCAGTCGTTGGATCGGGGCGACCAGCTCCGGTTGGGGGCTTGGTGGGCCAAACCCCAGCGGTTTTGGTCGCCTTCACGAACATCCGCTGTGTGTTTGTGTGTCGGTTTTGCCCTATTTGACCCCTTACATTGACATCACCCTACCCTTCGAAATAAGATCTCTTTCAATCGCATGGAGAGGATCTGGGATCTGCGCGTCTCTTCGGTCCCACTCTGAACAAAGCATGGGATGAAACCAAACTGGAGCCAATTTTAGGATGCCAAACATGCGGCCATCGAGATCTTTCGAGTTCGGCCATCCGTGACTCATGTGACTCAATGGGTCTGGACCACCTAGGTCCTTCCCGCGCTCCGCTCGTGCGGGTGCCGCGCAGGTGCCGTGCACCACATCGGTCCCCGGTCCTTCCAAGCGAAGCGGAGCCGAAGCCAACGGTCGCAGGAGCTCTCTCTCACCCTCTCTCTCTCTCTCTCGGTGGCTTCAAGGCATTTCGGAGTGCGAATTCCTGTCTGATTTGGTCCACACACCGATTGGCTGTGGCGCTGTGGCGTGCTGCCACTCTGGAACTCGCCGCGAAGCTCCTCCCCCCCTGCTATCCTCCATGCGATGCTCCTTGCCAGCTTGCCAAGATACATTTCGAAGAGGTCTTCCATGTTGTCCACTGAGACATGCTCCAGAACATTGGGCGGTAGCACATCCAGCGGAACCCCAGCCACCTCTTCTTTCGTCAAAAAGCCACTCCCATCCGCGTCGAGGCCTCCGAAGATTTCCTCGGTGGCCAACCACCAAAAACCCAGCAGCACACCCAAAAAAAGCCATGGACTGCAACAGGACCAGGTGAGGATTCCGGCCCAGGCGAGGATTCTGTCAACAAATGCCATTTTTTGTCACATCACTAGGACACTAGGACACCAACCCTTCATTACTCATGGAAACCCACACAAAGTCCAACCACTTCCTCCAACAAGTCGGGCAAACAGCAAAGTACGTGGCCCGAAAAAATGCTTGCAGCTCTAGCCTGTGTTCCACTTCCCCTATCTTGCCGGCTCTTCAAAACATGAAAAAAAACACGGCACGGCAGCAGGGCCTACGCCGCCGGTCCAGGTCCAAAGGGCTTTCACTTTCGGATCTCCAAACCGCCCCGTGACCGACTGAGACGACTAAGACTACACACACGGTCGGTGCGAGGCTTCACATCCCCAAAAACCGTCAACAGCCGGGCTTCCAAGAGCTGTGGCAACGTGGCTTTGATTTGTTGTTTCTTTCCTGGCTGCGGCGGGTCCTCAAAGGGTTCCCAAATGCCCCAGGTCTTCTGCTACGGGACAGGCACCTAAGGAAATCTGCTTGCAAAAAGGGGTTTGGCAAATGCTTGGCATGTCAATGTAGCCTTGGGCTGCCAAATTGGCAGTTTGGATGTCAATGGATCCACTCAAAATGTCCATCTTGAACAATTTAGGGCGGCTGGCAGAACCAATGCTAGGTACTACAAAGGAGGCTGGGTCATCAAACAAAAGAGGTGGTTCTTCTATTTGGCGTCTTGAACTTTCCCTTAGGCCTATCCGAATCTATCCAACGAACATGGAAGCACAGCAACCGACTTGCTACAGGAAAGCAGGTCCGCTTCCCATGAACGGAGGCAACTACAAAAGCTCAAACACAACAGTTTCAGGGTAGATGGACGTACGTAAGCAGCGAACGTCCAAGTGCCAAAAAGCACTTCGATGGACTTCCAAGTGGCTGAGCTTTGCCAGTTCGGCCTCCTGTGAGGCATGCTCCAGCCTGAGGGCGCACAAGGCTGGCCAGCATGCGTCTCCATGATTTGAGGTCGGAGATTGGCCAGTTTGAAGAAGTTGAGGCTGCCCAGTGGATGGAGAACAAAAAGCTCATGGACCGCAACAAAAAATCCCAGGTGTTGTGCCAATCATCAGTTCTTTTGATGATGGAGTGAAAGGCACCAACCACTGAACATGATGTGCAACAGGTGCCCATGTATATATATATATGTGTGTGTGTGTGTCTACATACGGTAGGCCAAAGCAAAATCAAAGGGCAATTCCACGCTCTCCGGGGGTCTCTGCGTTGGTCTTGAGGTCTCTGGGCGCCGGTGCCACCACCGTCCTGGAGAAAACCCCATGGTTCTGGTCTTGGGGCCAGAATGGTTCCGTCAATGGCTAAGCACAACCAATGCCGACCGGTCCAAAAGAAACAAGTGAAACCGTTGTACTGACTCACCATGACTTTTTTCAATATTTCTCCATCCTTTTCATTTTCCTGGCCATAGATTTCCATAGCGGCTTCTCCTGGTGCAGCTGCCTCCAGGAAACGGGCCCCGTCTCTCGGTTTCACCCCGAGCCGTCTCAGGAAACGAGGCACGCGTGCTCCACCAGGACCGCAGTGACGAGATTCATCAGTGCGATGGACAGAAACATCAGCAAGGGCAGAAAATAAATGATCAGCACCTGAAAGGTGCTCGAGAATCGCACTGAAAGGAAGTCGGTGACCTGTCAGGGCACCTGAAAGGTGCTCCAACAACTTCGTCTGAGCTCTGAAGTAGAGAGAAGAAAAACCAACAAAAAGGGGGGGGGCTTCAGCACACAAAAAAGCACCAGAAGTTTTCAGGAGGATACCATCGTCTCCTGGTGTGAGTGTTCGCTTCACTAATCTTCAGCTCAAGGCACCGGCTTCACGGTGACTAAGGGGAAGTAGACATTCGCAATGGCGTCCTCGGTGTGTGTGTGTTTCTTTTTTGTTGGGGGAGCAAGTTTGGGCGTTTCCTTTTTCCGAAGTCCATCTTCACAAGTCCGAGCTCCAAGAAAAGTGAGCGAATGTTATATAACTTTTGGAGGGGAGTGGCCTGCCCTGACCCTTTTCTGTGTATTCCTTCACCTGCCAGGGAAGTCGAAGGCTGAGAAATTGGCAATGCTTGGAGTGTTTTGGGAGGTTGCTTGGTTTGACTGATCGCGCCTGTACCTCCAAGGGTAACATTCCAATAGCAAAACTGCAAGGGTCAAGTCTACAAGTAATCAAGTGGTATCCCACTGCGCCCACGACAGCCGAAGCATAGCATCGCCAGGAACTTTTTTCAGGAAGCCACCCGGCTGCTGTTCATTTTTGGGGGAGGCTGAGATCTATGGGGGGTCTGAAATCCGGAGTGTCCGGACACGACTGGCAAAAGTGTCCCCTCGGAAATCAAGCTAAGTAGAAGGATGAACACTCTGAAAATAAACATCCATATATGACAATGTAATCACAGTATATCCACACCCCCGTCAAGCAAAAAGGCCCAATAAAAAGACCACATCATATCTTGTAATATGACGCAACTGCATCAGATTCCTATACCTACAAGATTCCTATATCTTATTATCAGATTCCTTTTTCTACACGGTGCTTCAAAACCCTGTGTTTCGAACCCGATCCCACCCGCCGCTCCGACCAACTCTGACGGAATCGAAGCTCCAAGGTGACAAACTGGAGCAAGGTCAAGGTGGCCCGTGGCAAGCTGCTGAAGTGGTCCAACTGAGCCGGGCCAGTTGGACCAGCGCAGCTGTGAATTCATTTTGCCCAGATGAAATTTTGTGGTAGATGTGACCTTTTCCCTCTAACTGCTGGCAAGAGAAGTGGCATGTGTTGACTCGTTTCTTCTCACCTTGATTCACCATATTCACCTTGGTAGGTTTACAGCCCATTGCACCTTAGGTGTTTGTTGATGGTTCTGAAAGGATGTGTGCAACTGCTCGCTCCCATTCCTCTTGGCCTTGTCTCAGTCAAAGACCCACGGAATCAGAGATTTTTGTGCCCGTGCGTGATGAGACATGAAGAGTGTCGAACACCTGTTGACTCCGATCCTGCTTGGATCATCATGCTTATCAAACGCATCGGAATGCTGCCTGCTGCCACCTCTCGAGGAAGTATAACAGAAAGAGATAGCGAGAGAGAGAGAGAGAGAGCGAGAAAGAGAGAGAGAGAGAGAGAAACAAAAACACACAAAACAACACACTGGTCGGGCTCAGACCGAGTGAACGACGGGGACCTTGGCCGAAGTATTCAGCGTGGACTCCAAACATCCCAACCGTCCCAAGAGGTCGTGGTTCGACATCCAAAGATCGGCATGCAGGCTCTGGATGTTTGTTTTGCAGTAACCCCCCATTAAAATCCATTAAAGAGGTGAATTCCATTCAATTGGGCGGGTTGATTCATCAAGGGTCTACCTGGATACAGCTGGGTCTTCTGAACAGCGAAGTCCTCCAAACCTTTCGCCGCCGCCAGGCACTACCGCACCAAGGCACCACCACGCCGCTCGTGCGCTCGTTGGCCTTCAGCTCATCATCGCTGGCGATCACTTCCTCCGTGGAAGTAAAAGGGGAAACACCTGCAAAGCCTCAAACTTCGAGGATGGGATGTCCAAAGAGTTACTTTTGAGGATCTATCGTTCCATCCATGGGACCCAAACCATCCATGGGACTTGAATATACATATATATATATATAGTTACTTACATTAGGTCATACATGGGGTTAATGTACAAAATACAAAAAACATCAAAAAACATTATTCATACACGGATGGTCTGGGTTGGATCTTCTTCTAGTGTGTTTTTCTCGAAGAATTGACCCATGGACCCGGATTTAGTTCAAGTGACACTCACTGCGTGTGGGTCATGCGCTACATGCATGATTGTGTATTTGGATGTGTTTGGTCAATTTGCGTAGGTCGTGGTGGCACAACCTCCTAATTATAAGACGTCAAAATCTCTAGTTGCTAGAAGCTACTAGGGGCTCCTGGCATTGCTACTAGGAGCAAGGACGCTACTAGGGGCTCCTGGCCGTACTACTAGGAGCAAGTAGCTACCAGTAACAAGAAGCTACTCAAGACTCGCCGTCTCAATCTGGGGAACCCATTGGTCAAACATCTTTATATATGTTACTGGCTGTGGTCATGGAGAAACCCTAAGTAGTGCATACCAAAAAGAACAACATAACTGACACATAAATTGTGGAAGTTGGTAGATTCCAGAAATCCTCACCATTCTCATATGTTTGGTCCATTGACTTTTGAACCTGCATCCAGGTGCTTCTGACTCCTTCGTGACATCTCTACAGAACATCGCAATGACAAAAGGTAACGTGCACAGAACTTCCTAGTGTGCCCAGAACTTCCCTTTGTGCAAATTGTCCCTTTCAGCCAGGTGCCGCAGATCTTCCATTTTAAAGCTTCAATTCAATACGCCAAGAAAACAGAAAAACACATAACACATCCCCGCAAATCCGTGAGCTTTGCCGCAAATCCCATCGGAATTTCATGACCCCAGTTCTTGGAGGGTTGCTTCATGCAGCTGTGGAATTTTCCTCTGACACGGACTTTCAGACTCGAAGCTCGTCTCATGCTCAAGCAAGTTCCATCAGTGCTGAAGATGTGCAAGCTCTAACCCAAAGAGTTTCTCTAGACTCTTAGATGTGTCTATATGCATACATCGCGACATCACGACATAGAAGGGGAACTGAAGGCGCCAGTGAAAATTGGGCCCAAACTCGCCACCAAATCAGGCTTCGACCAGCCCACACTTCGGTCAGGGTGAGAACTCCCCCGTTCCGAACCGTCCGACGTGCACCGGACTCGGCTCCGCGGAGACTGGAGGGTCGGAGTCCGGGCGGCCATAGCGATACAGCCAAAGATGTAGAGCCACAGGAGGATCAAACAGGTCGTGCTGGCCATCGTGTCCCAAACCTCGAACTGGATGGACGAACGATTTTGGCCCCGAGGTCCAAACGCTAAGGCATTTGGCAGTCTGACCGGTACGCGCCTTTGTGAGTCCATTCCTGGCTTTAACTGTGGAGAGAAAGGGGGGCCCAATCAAACGGCGCTTAAGACCTGAGCCAAGGTTCAACCACATCTCTTGCACGCAAGAAAGTATATATAACCATAAGCATGCATCATTATACATATGAATACACATACAAACTGACCGCCAGTTGCAAAGTGACCCCTGAACCCTAGTAGGTTGCCCTCTGGTCGGTCCGTTCGTCTGGGGCTCTTCTGGTCGGTCCTTGCCCTCAAGCGGCCGACAAGAGGCCCGAGACCAGGCGCCAAACCACCTGCCAGGAGTGAGAATCTGTCGAGCCCTGATTCAGCTTAAAGAAGCATGTGGGCCGCCAGCTTTTGGTCCTACTACGCAAGGTCGTGTTCGAGCATGGGCGCCATGTTCGCTGGAAACACCACAGAAACTCGCTTCATTTGGAAGTGGGGATGCAACTTTACAAAAAGGGATGAAAAGGATGCAGGCTCTTCATTTGGCCAGTGCTGAATCCCTTTCCATCAAGTGAATTCGATGACCACTGCATAATCAGCAAGTCATCCTTGCATGTGACTTGGCCTTGCCAAACAGCTTGTGCTCACCTCATTATTATGCATCTACTCCCTTCGTCCCCTCAGTCGAGAAACATGAAGCTCAACTGACCGGGGAAGAAAAATGACCACCACCCACCCACCCACTCACCCACACCACAACCCAGTTGTAGACCAGCCATGCTACCCAAGACTAAACCGTAGATCTAGGATCTAAAAATGCTGCCTTTTTTAATCTGTTTAAGCCATTTAAGTAAAGGAAGTTCCTCATCGTGCCACCTAAGGACTCCCAGGACACGCACACCTATATTATATACAATGGGTTCTTATATTACAGTATATGATAATAGCCACTCCGCACACAAAAAAAAATGGAAGTGGAAGTTGGCCACTTGTAGGACGATGTTCCTCTGGCTCAGCAGGTGTTTTTCACTCCACTTGCCATTGAAGGGACGTGTATGCCGTGTATCATCCATCCACCGGGTCTCTTCAACCAGCTTCGTTCGCCTTGAAACGCTTCAAGGTCCGAAAGACGCGCGCCAAACGCAGGAGCCGCAGGCCACGCGCGAGGAGGAGGTTCTGCCAGCCCTCCTGGATTCGGGAGCGAACATGGAGTGAACGGAACCAAAGGGTAGACCCCACAAAAACCTGGAACAGCTTCCTTGCCAAATCGACATGAAACATGGCAACATGCAGATCAAGCCAGAAAAACGTTCATGCACGTAGCAACCAATTAAACTGCTACAGGTCAGGGTAAGTCACGTTCGCATCTTTGATTCGGAGTGCTTGCCGAGTTGTTGAAGTTATATACGCCTATGGGCCTATGGGCGATAGAAAGCTTCAACATGGATTTGTAAAAAGAAGAAAAATGTGGAATACATGCCTACCTTGGGGTGCTTGACCTGGGGTCGGGGTGGCGACAGTCCTATGGAGTCGTTGGGCGAGACCTGGCGGAGTTACAGAGGTTAGCGGTGCCATCCATGGAGGTCGTCGGGGTGCCACTCACTGATCTAAGGGACTGAAAACCACTCAACTCCATGTGACTCCTGGCTGTTTCATCTTTTTGGAAGATTGAATCCTCGAGATTCCAAACCTTTGCTCTCCCATGCCCAAACAAACACAGAAAAAACACATCAGTTTGTGCCATGGCGTGCCTTTGCCATCTTCTTCGGATGGATGTCATTGTCCCATCTGTCTTCCCCGGTCCTGGAGGGATGCAGAACTCTCCACCAAGGGCACGACCACCAGCGCCACTAAGCCAATGCCTCAGTCACTTACAAACGTCTTCTAACACGTGGGCGAGCCGGGCACGGTCGGGATCCAAGTACCTCCAAGTGCCAACATCAGATGTTCATGGGTCTTCCGAAGAGCACAGGGGAAACTGACTCGGCCTTTAATGACTCGAAATGGACACCGGGAAAACCAAAAAAAAACATACAACACTCCCAGCACCCATGTTCCATGGAAGGCCTCGGCCCCGGAAGACCATTTTGACCGAAAACGCTTTCCACTCCACGTGACTGAAACGGTGACTGGGAGTGAAACGGTGACTGGGAGTGAAACGGTGACTGGGAGTGAACATGCTTCTCGTTTCTTTCTTGTTCCTGTTGGATCTGGCGAGATGCAAACCAGGAAGAAGTCCAACAAAAAACCAGGCGTTCCGGCACCTGAACCAACAGCGCGGGGAGATCACCGAACGAACGGAGGATCAAGTGTTGGGATGGCGCAAGTTCATTGGAGACAGTGAGGTGAAATCTTGAGTTTTGTGATGTTCATTGCCACTCCTTAAGGCAATCTAGGTCATACACCCTGGAAGATTAACATGGAACCTAAAAAAGGATCCTAAATTTGGAAGACAATTTTCCTCTACAACCCAATGGTTTTCAGGTTCCATGTAAATCTTCCAGGGTGTATGTATATAATTTATATATACCAGCGCCCCCCTAAAAGTCTAATTATAGCTCCTTAGAGGTGATTCGGGGTATCCAGTAACACCCCTTAGGGGGCCATATATATATATATCCAGTTCCAAAGATACTACAACTGGGGACCCTGGACCTGTCGTTGAGCCTTTCGAGAGAAGAAAACGACCCTCCGGCCTGCGCTGATGAGAGGAGCAGTCAGTCTCGGGAAGAGGCTCCCAGCAAAAAAACAGGGAACGTGTTCGAAAAGGAGTCCCCTGGGACCAGCTATCGAGAAAGTCTGGGACTGGTTTGGAGGGTCCTCTCCCAGGTGGTGAGGATGTTGGGTCCAAAGCGTAGATGCAGAATGTGCGGTTCCGTGGGTTCCAACCCCAGTTCACTCAGGGCGTCCTGGATTGTCCTGCCTAGTTTCGGTTGAGGCGCTTGAACATTTGATGTGATGTTGACGACATGGTGTAGGTGTATGGGTTTTTGAAACATGTGTACAGTCTAAGTGTTATCCGTGCCATTCCGTGCCCAAGGAAACCAAAAACAAAACACAAACACAAAGAGAAACAAACACGAACACAAAAGTCGACACTGGTTTCACCGACTAACGTTTCAATCTGCCTTGGAGAACCTTCGAGAGTTGGCACCGGCGGCCACTTCTGCGTTCTGCGTTGCCAGGCCACATGGGCATTCCCCCGACCACAAAGCGCAGCAGGAGCTCGGCAGTGTAAATGGTCAAGAAACCCCGTTCCAGCTCTGTCGCCCAAGAAGTGTCACGGTGCTGTGCCGACATCTCTGCCTGGGCGGGGTTGCCAGGGGCTAGACTTTGAAACAGCTTAGGGTCGCAAATCTTTAAATAGGATAATTAGGGACCATTGAGGGAGGTGGGTGTGTTAAATGCTAACGTCCGGCTGCAACAGCTGGAGGCATTGAACTACAAGCCGTCATTGACGCATTCAATTGAAGGGCCATCTCATGCATTTCCATCCTGACCAAGGAACCAGTGAGATTCATTGTGGACAAGCCATGGTGACCGCTAACGCTACCGCTAAGCTGCATGGTTCGGGGAAACCAACTTGGTCTGGGGCTTGCTCTTGGTCATGGCCACCGCTCAAAACCAACATCACCCATGGCCTCGACACCGATCAAGATTATGTTCACCAAGATCAGCAGGCCTCCGTTCAACACGCCAAGCACGATGCCGCAGTTGGCCGGCTTAAGTTGACAGGTGTGTTTTCCGCGCTTCGATAATAGGACTTGGAACATGGCCACCGCTCTCAACAAAATTATGCCAGCATAGACCCCAAACAGCAAAAGATATTTGTGGGCAGCATACACCTGCAACCACACTCCAAATCGTGCACTGCCATAAACATCTGGCAGCGGCGCCTGCAGCGGCCTGAAAGTGACACCAACAAGCAGGCCCCAAAACTCAAACTGCCATAGGCATCTGGCAGCAACCCTGCAGCAGCATCTTGCATGAGCACCAGCACCCAAGCTCCAAAGCGCACAGTGCACATGTACCTTGCAGCGGCACCCTGCAGCACCACTAGCCCGCAGCCCGCAATGTCATGCACATCCAGGCTGCTAAGCGCACACGGGCCACACGCATCTGGCAGCAGCACCCCGCCGTGGCCTGCAGCAACACCAACACACAGGCGTTCCAAATGTTTATCTGTCTTGTCTTCCATTCCCCAGGATTATATAGTTGAAGTTGACCGTTGACCATCTCCAAGGTGCCATGATTATGCACCCTGCAGCGGCAAGGTGCAGCCGCAGCGGCACCCCCAAAGCTCCACAGCGCACACGGCCACAAACATCTCGCAGCAGAAGCTGGAGCGCGCCCCTGCAGCGGCACCAGCGCACAGGCTCAAAGCGCAAACGGCCACACGCATCTGGTACCCTGCAGCGGCACCAGCATGCAAGCTCCCACACACTGCCATAAGTATCTGGCAGCAGCACCCTACAGTACACCAGCATCCAGGCTGCAAAGCGCAAACGACCATACACATCTGGCGGCGCCCTGCAGTGGCACCAGCACCCAGGCTCCAAAGCGCACACAGGCACCTCTTCCTATACTTGAACTAAGAACCCCAATATATAGCTCTAATCTGGGGAATAAGCGCAAAACTTAGAATCTCAGAAATACTAGACTCTTCCAAAGCCGTCTGCTGAAGCCACGTGTGGACTGTGCGGGTGGTCAATGAATGCAGCCAAAGGTTGAAAGGAGTTTGAATGACACATGTGTGGATGCAAAAGGGAATTGCCTCATCAAGCAATCTGGCCATCCACTGCTCGACTTAAAAAGAAATTCGGCCACGAACTCTGGTTGCTTTTTGCAGGAACCTCAAAACATCTTGGCCAGCGATCATCGCCGATCTCCCATACAACACCTATTTGGCCACCCACCTCTGATTGCCACCCCTGGCTGAAAATGCACCCCTCAAGCTGAGTCATTTTAGTTGCTTCTCCTCTTGGTTTCCAAGCTTTCAATCAACCCTGGAATCATTGGCAATTCATTGGTTCGAGCCAATGGTACTTGGTTGCGGGTCAAACAACTAACATGTGAAAACAGGAGGTCGAACAAACTCTTACAGCAACTTAAGGACACACCACTCATGCCCAGGGTAAAGCCATATCTACAGGTGCGGTGTTTGCGCACATTTCATGACCAAATGGGAACAGCACTTCCCTTATGGCGACAGCCGCGAAAAATTCATCGGATTTCAAATGTTGCAATTGTCATATCCAAATGCATGTTCAAACTCGGATTTGTCAACAGTTGCCAGGTTACTTCTTAAAAGAAGAACAAAAAATAGAATGCAATTCGGCCACGACCTCTGATTGCTTTTTGAAGGCTCCTCAAATGACAATTTTGACCTACATAAATCTCTTCTTGCTTTTTGAGAGCCCTTGGCTATTGATGGCAATTGCATTTTCACAGCCCATGACAAGGTTGCCTTGTTGAAGAGCTTTTTCATCACCATTGCTGAGGCAATTTGGCCAATTGCATTTTCACAGCCCCAAGACAGCCAGCCAATCTTCTCATTGCTAGCCGCTACTAGTCTCTTGGCCGATTGAAATGCCAATATATATATATATGCATGTGTATGCAAATTTCAACATGCAAGTGGTTCTTGTTACCTCCCCATCAAGAAGTCAATTGTTTTTTTTGGTGCCCCATCTGAAGTGCTTCTCGCCACCTGCCTGTGGCATACTCGAAGGTGATGGAATCCACCACTTTCGCCATGTAGCGACGGCGCTGCTCCCACCAGGTCAACTTGGCTTTGCTTTCCTGCAACTTGCGGGTGCGTCAAGCGAAGCATCAAACAGCAGGCGGGCAAATATGTATATATAGTGTGCTAAGCTCTGTAGACCATGGGAGGCTCTCAAAATGTTTTTGCAGGTGCTCATGCAAATCAAAAAGTAAAGAACAGATCCGAGATGAGCGACGCCCGACTGAGAAAGGGACATCAACCTCACATCTATGTTCAGGGAATCGCGGCTTCTTGATCTATGGATTCTCCAAACAGGTATCAGGTCGCGCGTTTTGGTTTCAGAGATGTGAGGAGCTGTTTCGAAAACCAACCAAAACAAGCTATAGACGCATCCTCCATGGCCAAGGTTCAGAGGGTGCAAAGTCCACCCAAACATCCTCCAGAATCTTCGGCATCCCTCCGACCTCACGACTCCGACTCTCCGGCCGACAACCCGGACGCAAAAAACCATCTGAACGTGGTGACGTTGGACCCATCCGCCCCGACCTGGAAGAAAGGGATCCGAAATGAACAGTTCTAAGATGTTCCAAGAGAGTCCGACTGAGATGTCGTTGGTTTCTGGACCTCACCTCAAGTGTTGATGTGATTTCTTGTGCGACTTCCTTCTGCCAGCTCATTGGTCGTTCATCTCTCCATTCGGCCGTTGATCGCTACACTGGACGGTTCAAGATCTGACGCACTCAGGTCATACACATCAACGCCCATCAACAAAAATATATACATCCAATATAGTATACATCCAGCAATATCCAGCACATCTATAAGTGTCCCTGCAGTTTGTCACAAATCAAGCTCACCATGCTTCCCATCACTCATCCTGACTCTATCTAAGAATCCAAACTCCGCCCGGGCGCCATAGATTGCCTCAAGCTTTTCAGCCTCGAGCGCGTGCTCTGCCGGCTGCCAGCCGTCTCCTCCTCGGTCGACTCCTCCGACAGCATGGCGACGCTTCCGTCGGAAGCGGATCTGCTCCTGGCCGCACCAGCGACCCCGGTGGCATGACAGAAGCCACAGGATGCACCAGGTCCGACAGGTCCGACTCCAACAGTGGCGCCCATGTTGGATGCTCTCAGACTGGTATCGGTGGAACCTCCCTGAGAGGAGGGGTCGGTTTTCTCACATGGTCCAAAACATGGAGGCTAAATGTTTGTCCTGCAGTCATTCCAGTGGATTTAAATGCATGTATTAAAAGTCCATCCCCGATGCTCAACACCCAGGATCTTTCAGGCTATAACAGGGTTTGTGGTCAGTCTGACAACCAAATCCATCAGTGTACAAATGCATACAAAGGCATGATCTTGACTATGATCTTGGCTGGTCTATATTTGCGGGGTAGAAATGGGAAACGATTCTCCCCACATCTCCTACGCCAATGCCCAGTTTGGGGACCACGTCCTCACACCACTTTTTCCAATCCAAGTATATAAACAAGCAATAATAATGAACGATCAAAAACCAGGAGCGATGCAACAGCTAAGGGCCTGTGAGGAAACGTCACACAAGGCGCTTTCGAACGACAGGATGCTTAGGATTATGAGGGGGCTATAACATGCGGTATCACAAAAGGACCCCCCCCAAGCACCTTCACTAGGGCCCCGATTTCGGGGTGGTTCAAGGAGAATGTCCTTCAGATGCCTTAAGACTGCAGGGCGATTCTGAAAGACCCCTACCAAACACCAGGAGCTCCGCCCCGACCTCCAGCAGACCGCAACCCCCGATTCCGACACCCTCAGGCTCCTCGGATCGGAGCTCGGCTCCGCGCCCGCCGGCGCACGCGCTGCGGTCAACTGGGCGTGGCGGCGTGGGTTCTTCGGCCCCCCAGCGGTTGGAAGAGAACGTGTGGGGCAGCGGTCTTCAGCTTTTTGGCCCCTTGTCTCTGATGCAAAACTGCGAGGGTCAGGACATTGACAGAAAGTAAATAGTTATACATAAAACTTCAACATGTACACTCCGAACTAAAATAGAATGGCCCCTGGGAAGGCCATTTTCCTCTACAAACAGTGTTTTTCCACTTCCATGCTAGTTTGGCCTCTTGGGATTTGCAGCGAGCGGCATCGCCATTGAACCGCGACACGTGCTCCACGGTTCTTAGCAACTCCTCAACAGCTGCTTGCCAGTCGCGGTGCTGCTGCTTCAGCACGTCCATCCGTGCCAAAGATTCCTTATATGAGATGCCCATTCAATCTATTTCCATGTGCCGTAGACGGATGGTCTGGGATTTCTGGTATTTTGTGCACATGTCGATGTAAGATCATGCAAGTATACAGGGAGAAAATGACGCAGAATTGGCCGGACGTACATCCAAATTCATGTGCCAATACCGTGTGGGTTTGCGGTAAGTACAACTGTATTTCATTAGGCGAGAAGCACCAAAACACAACAAAACAAGAGGCGCCGGATTGAACATGGATTTTGCGTAGAAAAGAATGATGACCTAAGACTCTAAGACTTGCCGCCGCCTAAACAATGGAGACACAAATTAATGGCTTCCCATGGCATGTTCTCTTTCATTAGCTCTATTCTTCCAGGAGCACAGCCCACAAAAAAAGTATGTCATCTCAACCCACTTGTCCTAGGTCATCTAACCCCAGTCTAAATGTGTGCATTTTACCAGGGAGATCCCCAACCAATGGGTTTTAGTCGATTGTGCTTCTTCCAAGGGGTCTCCCTATGTTTAATACTCGCCCGAGTGTTCCATCCAGAGTCTTCGGCACCTGCCTTAGAACCCGGGACACGCCGAACGCGGTGTTCAGAACACTAGCTTGGGGTTCCTGGTTGCAGTAGCTTCTAGGCAAAGGATTTGGTACGAGTAGTGACTATCTAGGATTCCTTCTTCTGTGAAACAGGAAGGGGCCACAGGTTCCTGTGGCGCTTTGACAAAGTATGCTTCCATCACCATGACATGTAGAAGGAGGATCCAGCCAGCGCCTTCATGATGCCCCTCGACCGTCCCAAGACAAGTTCCTAAAAACTTGGAATCCTTCTGCGCGGGCTGGCAAAGAGGAGTAGCCCAGGGGCATAGCCCAATAAGAGAATTGGCACTGCAACAGTCAGCTCATCTTTCATCTATATCTAGTGAAAGCCTACCGACGATGGAATTTCTCTGTTCTGCTGGGCCGGGCGTCACGCTGCTGTTTCTGGACTTCCTGCAGTGCCACCTCAAAGGAGGCCATGAGGCGGAGACCTTCTGGCGGACGCAGCTCGAGCGGAGCTCCGCGAGCTGCGCTCGGCGAGCTGCGCTCCGCCGCGGGGCTCGGCGGATCTCCCGGAGCGGCGGAGCTCGCGGCGGCGGCGATGCAAGGTGCGGATGACATGCCCGATGACAGCGCCACGGTTTGGGTTCGCTGGTTTCCGCATCCAAGAGGACAATGAAGGTACATCCACAGCAATGGCCCCGGTGGTTTTCTGGTGGGCAAGATGATTTGACGACCAGCTCACCCATTGGTTGGGTAGGTTGGGGCAACTTGGAGACAGCCTTTGTGGCCATTGAGGCCCTGTGCCGCGCCTGATAAGCACAAAAATGTATCTATATCTATATCAAAATATACAATATAACTAGTAGGCAAGGGAACCAAGGATGACTATGAAGCTCCAGCATGCGCCCAAGGATTGTTCATCCAAGTTCAATGTCCAAGTCTTAGAAACCTCATTCTCGTCCCGTCTTCAATTGGCTTCAATACTACAACTTCAACCAACGATAGATAACGGAGTTTTTCCCGTCTCTGACGCTTGTGGTGGAAAAGAACTGGGAGTCAAAGACTCGAAAAAGAATGGATAAGAATAGGTTTGAGGGGACCTGAAAGGGAACTTCCTTTACTTCAGCCGGTCAACATAAGCTCAGCTGATCCCATCTGCCTTCCTGGAAGGTCCCTTCATGTCCCACTTCTACTGTTGTGACAGGAGGGCTCCAACCAATCAAAATCAGCAATTCGTATGGATGTATCTGGACAGCTCGCCAAGAGTTGGAGACAAACCTTCTGAGATCTTCTGGACCGCTCCTTCTGAGCATCTTCCCTCCGCGACCCAGTGAGAAAAAAGAAACAAACCTGCCGCCTTTTCGTCCGACCCCCTCCGCCGATTCTGTTCGCATGAACGTGTTTGTCGACCCAAGACAACGGCTCGCCCAGCTTTGCAAGGCACCGTGCCAAGTGCCAAAACAGCTCCCTTAGAAGGAGTCATGGGCAAGAGCATTTCCATCCAGTCGGCTCTGTCGAGTCAGGGGCGCCCATTGGTGAAACTCGCGGATGGCCTGCAGGTCCTTTGACATCTGAATGGCCTGGAGGGGCAGGTCCAATGCAAACACCATATCGAAGCAGCCTCGTTGACTGCCTCGTTAGCTAGCCACTCAGGCCATTGTTATGGACCTTGCAAACTCCATATCGACTGTTCTACCCACTTCTCAAGCAGCCAATATGTTAGCTAGCCCAAAAAGCGTGAACAGTTTTGGAGTAGTAGTCTGTGGTAAGACAGCTTTGCTCGGTTCATCATTCCTAAATATCCGTGCTCCAAACAAAACATGGAAGGAGATAATACCATCCAACTAGGACTTTGCCAGCGATTAGCCCCCATGCCAAGATATATCTGACCACTCCACAGAGTGCAAGCCATGTTGGATCCCAAAACATGGATCCCTACGTCCTCCTCTAGAACCGCATGAAACATATATAAAGTTTAAACACCGCCCCCGCGAGGTGTTCAGGAGCTTCTCGTTTTCCACCTCCCCGTCGCCCCGTTTTCCACCTGTTTGCGCATTGGCATCAGGAGCTTCTGCAGTTGGATCGCCCAAAGCGGCACCTCCAACCTCGGTCGGTGCCGGTGCCGGGTCGGCGAGCATATGTCGAGCATATGCTCGACCGTGACACCGGTAGGTGGTCCTCCAAAAAATGGAGGGCATGCACTATGCACTTAAGGTACATGGGGGGACACCTGGAGACACACGGAACACTGTTTATGATAATTCTGCTCAATGCACATGAAAAATGAACTATATGTAAAGGCACATAAAGGCCAACGCAACAGTGGGAACGACGCAAAAGAAATGAAACACATACACCTTTGGAATCCTTTGGAGGAATCGCTTCCTCATGGTGGGTGCTAGGGTGGTTCGGGAATGATGCTCCGGCTTGGACCTTTGTGGCTTCATCTTCTGGTTGTTCCGCGGTCCGAGCCCTGGTTCGAGCCCTGGTTCCACATGCAAACTGCAAACACAACAATAACAGGAGCACCCAATCCACTGCCAAGAGGCAAGAGCAAACTGAGCAGCCCCTCCTTGGATCGAGGTCGATTCTCGGGCGCGTTCTCGTGGCGAGCGCGTGGCTGTGGCGGACCGGGCAAGTTCTCAGTCGTCCCCCACCCTGCAAATAAAGGAGGAAGAAGAGGCGGATCTGTGTTCCTACCAAACTTGAGCCAGGCCCGCCTAGGCCCGGCCCCCTTGAGGGCATATCCCATTATACCTAGACCGAGCCTAGACCTTGCAACTATTCCAACATATGAAACAATATGAATGTTAGTTGCTTTTATAGATGAAAGGCAAACATTTTGCATAGTTGGATGGGTATAGATGATTTCGTGCCCCCAAAGTTCGGGTCTGTCCAACTTGCTGTGCTCTCCTCGCCATTCCTCTCTCTTTTCCAAATGGTTCCCTGTCCGCAAAAGACTCCGAGATGTTTCCAGCCTAGCCTTTGACCATTAAAAAGATTGCTATTGACCCTGGTGCCGTGTCATGTAAAAATCCTGGAGTACGGAGCCGGTCCGAGGTACCAAGAATTCGGTCTGGCTCAAGGATCCGCCGCCGTCCACATCCAACCTGGGAAACCAGGTGCCGCAGCTGCCGCAGACGTCCGGGGGAGGCTGATTGGTAGACTCTGGATGAAAGATTAATCCTTCATCATTCAGAACATGAAAATAGTCGTACAAGCCAAGTGAAATGATTGAAAAAAAAGCCAAGACTAAAGAGTCTACGCCTGCTGTGTCTCAAAAAATGGGCGTGAGGGGGCAATGGATGAAACGCAGGGAGGAGAATGAAGGAGCCACGAGGGGGCAATGGATACAACACAGGGGGGAATGAAGGGGGCACGAGGGGGCAATGGATGAAATATATAAGGGGCGAATGAAGGGGGCACGAGGGGGCAATGAATGAAACACTTGAGAGAGGAGGGGGGTGAACGAAAGGTAGCAGGGAATCAGGCGTAATCCGGGAGGAGGTGAGAGGCCCCCCACTTGTTTGAAGAGAAGTGACTGAGCGTGATGAAAGAAAAACTAATGCACAAACGTCTTTTTCGCATCAGCACTGCTCGGAGCTTGCGCTGGTTGGTGCTCCAAGTGGTAGCCTGAGTGGAGGGTCAAAAGGTCCGGAGAGCAAGGTATCCATGCGGGGGGAAGGAATGTAGAAATGTAAGATGAGAAAAACTGACGGACAGTATAGAAACTTCACAAGTTGTTGTTCCGACGAGCAAAGCTAGCAGCATCCAGCCGTGTTGTGGCACCGAGGAGCGCGGCGAGGAGTCTCTAGTTGTTGCCAGAAAGCACACAGGCCCTGGCAGGTGGATTGGTGCTGACCGCAGGGCGAACTCAAACATGGAACTGAACCACAGGTGACCAAAACGGCTGGATCGAAGCAAAGTCGTAAACAACTCGTGGCAGGTCACAATCATGGCAGCCGGTTAAGGTCTTCAAACACTCTGTTGGAAGGTGCTGGTACATTTTCTTGGATCTCTCAAGTCACGAAGATTGGCGAATTGCCTGTTCTGCCCGCCGACCAGAGGGAAGTTTGGGGGCGTGCGTGAGAGGAAAGCAAAAAACTATCACTCGGTGGGAGCCTAAGACGCTGCAAGGCACTCGGTGGGACCCTAAGTCACGTGAACCGTTCGGGTTCGCCTTTCTTCCCCCCCCAAAAAACACGGTGTATCGGAGTTTGCTATCGTCAGTTGATCTATTTGGAACTCGATCAGGTACATCTACTATGGCACCGTGGCCTAACGCGCCAAAGCTTTGCGTGGCATCCGGCGGCTCATAGGAGGTGTCACACCCGTGCTGGATTCGGGCCACGCAGAAGATATTGAATATAGGCTTGCCATGGGCAAATACACCCCCGAAAACTCATGTGGACCTGAAAGACTGCTTTCCTGTAGCTGCACCAGTGGTTTTCAGGATCCATGTTAGTTTTCGTTTCCTCGCGTCAGAGTATTCTGTTCATTGATCTCAAGTCTACAGATCTGTTGTTCTGGGGGATGTAGTCACTGCAGTCAATGTGAAAGTCGTCCGGACACAACCAGTGTTAAGAACAGTTGTTGCAGACCAGCGTGCTAACAGTCCCCGAAGCATCTACGCGGACTCTATATATGTTGTTTCTTGTCACCCCTGTGTCGGCTTTTTTCACAGCCATGACCTCCTACTCCCTGGCCATCGAGGAGCTCTCGCAGGCAAGCCCAAGATCGACGTTTCAAGGCACCAGGTCACTGCTTCGCCGGGGTCATACCTGGTGGGCGCTTACGGAGAGACATGTGTGGCTTCACAGTGTCAAACCAAGTGGACCACTAGGTGCAAAAAATGATTTCCCTTCTCCCTCCTCACCAACTAGATGCTCATCACCCAAAACGCCCAATGGCTCAGTGAATCCGTCCACATCGGCCAGGCCCCCACGCCAAGGCACAGCAGAAAATGCAGTGAAAGGCCGGGGTTGAGGCCGGGAATAGGACCGCTTCTGTGGATCTGGACGCCGCGCCTGTGCAAAGATCGGTCCGTTGAAAGACCGCGGGGTCTGCCAGAAAAAAGGTTTTGGAGCTTCTCATCATGGACTCTTGCCCTGGGTGTGTCTATCCCGAATTTTACGGCCGTCTCGAAGTCAATCAGGTGGGCGGAACCCTATGGACTCAGAGAGATGAAGTGTTTCGTTTTAAGGCCTCAAAAGAAGCAGAAGAAAAAACCTATAGACAAAGTCGCGAAAGAAGAGAAGAAAAGCAGACCTTCTTTAGAGGTGGTGGTCGTGGCATACCGGCGAAATGCTCGAAAAAAGACCGAAGACTCGGTGGACCTGCTACCGACGGTGGACCCGTGCCCGACCGCAAGGACTCATGGAAGTGGATGACATGCCCACCAATTGGAAGACGACTTTCCTTGACCAACAGGGGGTTTTCATGGGGGTTCAACTTCCATGTTAGCACCTGTGGCGCAGGCACCAGGGGTGGCGCAGGCGCAACGGATGGCACGGGCACAACACCCATTGGCCTGGATACGCCAAGGCTGTGGGAAGGGTGCGAACGGCCGACTCTGGCAAGACGGGTGGAGTTGTTTGGGAAATGAAACAACTGCTTGAGCCTTCCAAATCGGCTCGAGAGTCAGACACCGCTGCGCGCCACGTGTCGATTCACGCATGTGATTATATGAGACTTCTGAGGCAAGAGGAGGTGTAGAACAACAAGCAAGAGCTGCTGTGCATCATGCAAGCTCAATGCTAAAATCGCATGTAGAAACCTGTTATGACAAGGCTTGTGTAATCCGAGATCCCGTTTCAACATCATGTTTGCTTTCATGCATGTTACTAATGGCACAGTTTTGTTTAAGGATTTTTTCCGTTTTTTTTTGGGATTTTTTTTCTGGTCCTGTTGTGGGCGCCTTCCCTCAGGCTCGTGTCTCCAAAATGATAGTTGTTTCTCCGCAAGCTGGCCACCTGCAAGTGCTCACCTTCTTTCCTTCCTTTCTTGCTGCCTTCTTTCCTTCCCTTCCCTTCCTTCCTTCCTTCCCTTCCTTTCTTCCTTCCTGCATCACATAAGCAAAGCAAGGATAGCGAACAGCCACAAAAGCAAAAAGCAACAAAAGCCAACAGAAGCCTTCGAAAGTCAACACAAGTCACCAAAAGCCAACAGAAGCCAGCAAAAACCAACAGAAGCGAGCAACAGCTACCAGAAGCCACTAAAAGCCACCAGAAGCCAACAAAAGCCACCAGAAGCCACCAAAATCCCACAGAAGCCAACAAGCCACCAAAAGCGAATAAAAGCCACCAGAAGCCAGCAAAAGCCGCCAGAAGCTAGCAAAAGCTACCAGAAGCCACCAGAAGCCAACAAAAGCCAGCAAAAGCCAACAGAAGCTAGCAAAAGCTACCAGAAGCCACCAAAAGCCACCAGAGGCCAACAAAATAGCCACCAGAAGCCAACAAAATAGCCACCAGAAGCCACCAAAAGCCACCAGAAGCCACCAGAAGCCACCAAAATCCAACAGAAGCCAACAAAAGCCACCAAAAGCCAGTAAAAGCCACCGGAAGCCAGCAAAAGCCAACAGAAGCTAGCAAAAGCTACCAGAAGCCACCAGAAGCCAACAGAGATACCTAATGTAGACCTTTGATTTATAAACGCCCCTAGAATAATGTCACTTTTTTTCCTGCACAGATTTATAAAGGCCCCCAGAATAATGTCTTTTTTTTGGGGGGAGGGGTAGTTGTAGTGGGATATTTTTTATTGTTATAGTTTTCTTTTTCCCTTTTGAGTTTGCTGGGATTTGCTTATCTTACAGGCTTTTGGATGGATTTTCTATTAAACAGTTGAAGATTTCCATTGAGATTTGATGCTTTTGGAGGCTTTTGGATGGAGA